>BOPP01000035.1:6727010-6752223 GCA_017312745.1 Gryllus bimaculatus
CGTAGGCTGCTTCAGTAAAAGTTTTCTTGAATAATTTTACATTACTATCCACAACCTGAATACCAGCACTCCTCATCCGTCCATAATTTCCCTGAGTTTCCTCATCAACAAGTTACCGTGACTATAGCAACCCTTTCTACGGCTTTCGTCACCTATGGACTTCTTGAAAATTTTCTGTTAATGTAGGAGGTCAATCCACTGTGGCTTGGATTGATCATTACATTAGGTTGTTCGCCTCAAACGAATTGCGGTATAGTTTGCATTTTTGCATTTTTTGTTCCTTTATGGATTTTGAGGTGGGGTTACGGATATGATAAAGTTTGACAAGAAATATTTTCGTTTGAATTTGAGTTAAAACAAAAATTGAACAAGACATTTTTCTGAGTGCCTATATCTAAAAAAATAGAGTATGTTGGCTAAACATTGATCCAATGAAACCAACTTCAACTTTCCTAAAATTTAGTTTCTTAAAACTTTTTTCTTTACGCGCACCGCTTTTTAAATACCTTTATTTGTTTTATATGAAATATGTCGTTTATTATAATCACTTTACATATTTATAAGCGCACCGTTTACTCGTAAATGGTAGTGAAGTTCGAGAAATGCTGGCCCTACTTATCTGTATCTCGGATACACGTTGGTACGGCTAACCAGAAAACTTGTTTGTGTCCAGAAAGACTAGTTAATAGTTTTCTGTCTTGGTGTTTTGTTACTATATAGAGCGTTTTCCCATGAGTTTGGTACTTTAAAAAATATAACAGATATGAACCGTAGAATTCCAAGGAAGGGGTTTAAATAATTTTGTAGGTATTTTGGGTAGTACTGGTATCCACATCGTTTCTTCTCTTACCAAGCTGATGAGACGAATTGAAGTCCAAAGAGAAACTGGAAGAGATAACAGGCGTAAAGCCAAAGAACAAGTTTGCGTCCAGCCTCGACCAAATGCTCTCAGTTGGAATCAGTTGTCAGGAGTTGATTGGTGATATTTCTGATACAAACATCAAAAGAGAAAAGCCTCTGAGGCTTTGGTCACGCAAAGAAAAATGGGAGGGCTACATGCTCAAATGATCCCAGTTTTCCCTAACCGTTTTCGAACTATTCGGTTCTCTTCAGCCAAGCGAAGAAGCCTTGGAACGGTGAGTAGAAGGTTGGTCTGCTAAAGAGAGTACCAACCAGGGTACAAAAGGCGGGAGCCAAACTACGGTCTGTCGGCGTGGAGTGCTAGATGTGTCAATAGACGTGGTGCTCCTCCCACACTCCGTCGCAGTTAACTAGTCCGCCAGTGGAAGCGTCGAACTTAGGAACTCGAGCGCGACGCAATGGCGTCGGCGACGCCCGCGGCGCCTCATCTGCGTCGCGTCGCGCCGCGCCGCGCCACGTGGCCGCGTGCTTACGTGTGAGGCCGTCGCCCCGAGCGCCCGCCCCCCAGATCCGGTGGGCGGCACGCGACACGCGCCCGGAAGGGCACGCGCACCGATATCACGTTCGTGCAAACTCACCTTCTTCTTCTTCTTCTTCTTCTTCTTCTTCTTCTTCTTCTTCTTCTTCCTCTTCTTCATCTCCTTGATCTTCGTCATTTACTTGATCTTTTTCATCTAACTGATATTCTTCATCTACTTGATCTCTTCATCTACTTGATGTTCTTCAACTGAATGATCTTCTTCTTCTTGATCTTCTTTTTCATTTTCATCTAATATTATTTTAATCCTATCTTCTTCTTCTTCTTCATCTTCTCCTTCTTCTTCTTCTTCTTCTTCTTGATCATCTTCATTCCCAACCTCTCGCCTTTCCCATCTTGATTTTATTCCTCTTTGTTTTTCTTCCATATCTTCTTATCATTTTCCATCTTTTTTGTTTTTGCTTTTGTGCTAATTCTTCTTCGTAAGGCGCTACAGTTCAATTGGTCTGACATCCGTACACTCGTAGGTCAGAGAAAAGAGGATCTCTATACGCACGCAGAATTGTCGGCCGTAGGGATAGAAGTTGGTGCGGGATGTGCAGAATATGATCGCCTTCAGCTCCCATTGTTTAACCAGCGCGACACACATTGTGTGACCAGGGCTGTTCAACTTCAAGGAATTGGGCACTGGTCCCACTCACCTTTTACTAGACTAGAGCCGATGGCCCTCCTTCCCCACCCCTTTTGCACAGGCTGGACTCAATAATTCAGTAAGGCATATTGTGAAACCTTTTCTAATTTATTTTACTATTAGGTTCACAACCTGTGAAATTTTTTGTTCATAATCAGCAGTAAAAAAATAATATAATTACATACATATATATATATATATATATATATATATATATATATATATATATATATGTATATTAGGATCGTGGACCTTTCTTTCTCGTCTTAGGAAAGGGAGTATGTATCCAGAAAATTTCCAAACTGAAATACATATATTCTCAAACAAACCAAAAACAAAAATTGCTCTTTTTACAAAAACAAAATCAATATAACAAAATATCTCTTCTCTCTTGAGGAAAAAAATAAATCAAGAAATTCACATACAATTATACAATTTTTTAAACACTTTGACAATAATAAAAAAGGGAGGGTCATCAAGTACAGTTTGGAAAGTTGAAGTTACATGAACATTCTGAGCACTGTTTATGAAAGATTTTGCATTTACCTTTCTTCTTATACAGGGCCTAATGACCGCTATTTACAGTAGAGGATGCTGTAACATGCAACCACAGATCGCCCACTTTAAAGGGGTGGCTTGGGCACTACGAAAATACTGTCAAGAGCCTCCTACGTCTTTGAGAAATGGGCGACTTGATCATCTCGCAGTCATGGAACGTTCGTGGCGAAAGATAAGAAGAAAAATGATTATTACCGACCTCTTCTCAGGGCCTTGCCTCGCCCAACGACGCGAAACTGGCGACGGCCAGCGGGCTGGTGTCGCCAAATATCTGTCTCTTCACAGATCCGGGTTCTTACCCGGATGTATGTAAATTACCCGGATAGATGTGGGGATTACCTGCAATGTAGTGTAAGAAAAATGGACGCCCGTAAACCTCGGCGTAGCAGCTTCAGGGTCCGTTTCTCTTCCTCGATCGCCACGTTCACCACCACTCCCCAATAGCACACGTTTTTCGGTCCTTCCTCTCTCGCGTCTCAAAACCTTCTCTTCGTTCTCACCACGCTCCCTACCGCGCCGGTCGGCACGGACACTACAATTCAAATGCCTCAGAACGTATATAAATACGAGCTTCTAACGTCTTGCAGAGGGCACTGCCCGCGCTATTTGAATGTAGCGTTGATATCTCAACCACATATAGGCAACGGTTACAATATCTGTGATGAGCGCTGGACCAGGGCACGCCAAGATGTCCGCCAACGTGAACTGCCCTGCTTTAAGATTCTGCTCCGGCATCCACCTGGAACTGTAATTGCATCTCCAGAGCAACCTCTGTGACAGACTTCTATGAAACAACCACCCTTCTCAACGATCGATCTATTTTTTAACTGTTGATGATTCTCATATATTCTATGAAAATAGTACTCTTTTAACAGGCTCTCACTTTCCCCGACCACTTACCAGCCCCTTGATAGCAAAATTCTTAATTTATCTCTTTTAAGAAAGTACTTTCAGGAACATTTTACGAATACAGTTCACCAAATTTTCAGTTGAAAAAGTAAAAATAAAGAGTTTAAACAGTATTCAGTAAAGTACTTTGCAAATACTTTTATTTTTCTTTGGTACTTCTCGCTCATTCGTTGGTTTCCTTACGAATTGGGGATGAAGCTTTACCAGGTCGTTTGGATTTTCTTGTGGCTTTAAATAAAGAATATGCGGAGGCTTGAGTTGCAGAGGGATTGGTAACGTAATTTTGAAACCTACTGCCATTGATGGTTTTAAGTATACTGGATAGTTACCTGGAAGCTCTTTTGTAATTGGTTCTATCAGCTGGGTATCTTGTCCTGAGTCATATTGTTCTGTTTTCGTTTTTCCTGATTTTTTTTCAGAATGTAGAAACGACAATTATCACATATTCTATTATACTCTCTTCGTGAAGTGACGTGCCACGCTTCTTTTTGCATACTTTCAGTTGCATATGCTCTCAGTAGCTTCAGTGATGTCATCTTGTGATCGCAAGGGCATTCGAATACTTATGAACGTGGATATCCAATTACGGTACATATTCCAATCTTTGTTTATATACTAGTACTGATGCAGGGCTCAAAAGAATTTTATTGCCGACAGTTATGATAAGCGAGTGATCTGATGACAGTTCATGGGAAGCTTAAGTAGACAAGTAAACTGGTGAAATTCCTTTAACTAAAAAGATGTCAGTTGGATCTGGTATTTTGTTTATATCAGTTGGCCAGTACGTTGGTTCTCCTGTAGTGGTTAGTAGTTGCAAAGTTGTTACAGCTTTTTGTAGTTCGCGACCCCTTGCAGTTATGTTTCTCGATTACCATTGCACGTATTTGGCATTTAAATCTCCTCCGCTTACAAAGCGAGTACCAAGGTTATTGAAATATATTTCAAATCGTGCTTTATCTATATTGAATCTCGGAGGACAATATTACTCTGAATGATCCTTGATATTCGTCTATTGTTATTGTAGTTGCTTGAATGACTCTACAATGAAATGCACATTCTTCATGGTGACTGATATTGCGTTTAATCAATATCGCCGTACCTCCGTGCGCTTTGCCATCCGGATTTTAGTGCCATACAGTGTATAGTTTTGCAATTTAAAATAGTTCTTTTCTATTAAGTGAGTTTACAAGATCAAGAGTAAATCAAGTTAATTTTTTGCGAGAAATATTTCGACTTCTTGGCGATGTGCGACAGATCATTAGCATTCCAGGTTGCGTTTCGAAAAAAAATATATTTTGGATAATTTAGTTAACAATGACGGTACTAAGTTAAGAAGTGCAATTATCTGTTGAGTTTGTTGCATGAGAACACTTTCAAATCGTTCAAAGGAATGTTGGATGATGTTAAGAATGTGTCTGTCATCATAATGTGGTTGATTTGTTTTGCGTGCTTTGGTTGTACAATATCCGCAAACGTTATATTTACTTGTGAGCTGGTGTTGTGAATTTGAGGATTACTTGTTGAGTTGTTATGGATTTGCGGTTGTATCACCATTTCATTTTGGAAGATTCGTCTCTTTTTATTTGAGTTATTGTGGCCTTTCCTTTTTAGAATTTTCTGGTAAACTCGACAACCTTTATAGTTTGCCAGGTGGTTGCGTTCAGACAGAGCACATTTTGGTAGAATTTCTCTTTTTTCGCACATTTATCAGATGCGTGTTATTTGCCGCATTTAACACATCGAAATGGATAGGCACAATAGGTTCTGGTATGTTCATACCTTTTTTTAATATTGTTCATAAAAATCATAAATTTTTACATTGTACTCTGTCTCGCTTCATGCCTGGTGGTTTTAAGTACAACACAATTCAGAAGTCTGTTAATGTTAAAGATTTCTTTATTTTTCGCGTTTGGTTCAAGGTCTATAGAATATAATGGCAGTAAAAACTTTGTTAACCTATGACGGACATTCATTATGTTTCTCACTTTATGTCCCATTTCAAAGAGCGCTTCTTTATTATCTTTCACTTCAACAGTATGATGTATGTGACGCAAAAAACACTGTCTATGCTCCTTCTTGTTTTAATTGGAACGTATAATAAACACTTTTTCCATTAGATATATATTTTACTACGTTTCTGTATGCATCCGGGGTTTTTAGTAATATTTACACAAGGAAATGGCAATTCATTATCGGTAGACAACAATTAGAAATACTAAAACTAAGCTTTGACCTTTGTTCACTTGTAGATTTGCCAGGTTTCCTTTTATTTACTAGAATCAACACTTTACTTTATTCCATGCTTTCTTTCATCTCTGTTTTCTATGAAATACATCTTTGATGGGTTTAGACGATTTTCCTATTAACAGACAAAATTAGATTATGGTAGATGCCTCTTTTTTTTCAAGCGAAGTCCTATTTGTGTCTGAAGATATATGAATGAGTGTTAATGTTCACTTTCCCGCTTCTAGCAAGAAGTTTAACGAACTCACTTCAAAATGGTCCCCAAGGTAAAAAAGGAATAGAATAAAATCGTTAGAAAGAATAAATAAATAGAAAATAGAAAAAAGGAATAGAATAAAACGATTTTATTCTATGCTGATGACGCAGTTATTATTCAGGAAACAGAAGACAAACTACGGAGAGTAGTACACTACCTTAATAAAATTTGCAAAAGCTATGACATTAATATAGCAAAAGAAAAAAACAAAAGTGATGGCATTCGGGGGGAAGGACACGGTAAGGTCAAAAACTGTCATTAAAAACAAAATCATAGAGCAAGTTCTCTCCTTTATTATCTAGGGTGTAAAATAAGTTATGAACACACGATAAATATTATTGACAATAAACTACGAAATATCCAAAAAATATGTGGAACGATACACAACACTTTAAAAAAAATTAAGATCAAGACCGTGTAAAGAAGAATTAAATTTTAACAATACCATGGCAGTTCCTACATTTACCTAACGGCTGCGAAGATGGGTATTAACACAACAAACACCTACGAACAATACAAGTAGTGAAAGTGAAATTTTCTCCGATAGAATACAAACAGATTCCACAAGAAAGTCCGAATAAGACAATGAAGAATATACAGAAAAAGAGTTACAAGTGACATCAATTACATACTAACATGCAAGAATATACGACAAAAATGGGTAGAACATGTGGAAAGGATGAGTGATACAGACTTCCAAAGCAGCTGTTGTTTATACGCCGAAGGAAGAAGAGATGTGGGAAGGCCACGAAAACACGATGGAGAGAAACGTGTGAGGACGACAGGCAGTAGCGCTTAATCCACTCGAATTGTTAAGAAGTCAAGGTAAAAAAGGAAAAAGGAAAAGAAAAAGAAAAAGGATTACATTACATGCATCACACAATGATTTTAATTTTACTTCCAGTTTGCATCAACACGTTGTTTTTATAGAACTTTATTTTCAAGAAACATCTGTAGACATGTATGTCAAGTTTTTTCTTAGGTATAAAAATCCCACGAATTTATCACTACCAACTTAATAATCCACTTTATTGGATATATATATATATATATATATATATAAATTTTCTGTTGGAATTTTCAGATGATGGTGTTCCTAAAAGTCAAAATAAAAACGCAGTAATATGAAACACAAAGATAAGATTAAAGTCAGAAACAATGCCCTTGTTATTGTTCTTCCCAAGCCCGAGCCTCGAAACTATTTATTTTTATGGTAGGTTGAGGATCGGAGGCTTTATTCGTGGACCACTATGCTGCTTGGTCAAAAGTTCAAAGAGGCAAATGATGATAAATGAATAACGACAGGAAGTGAATCATGGAAGATGGAGTGGAATGAACGAGTGGGAGAAAATGCGAATCGCCGAGGAACAAGATTATTTTTATACGATTCTTTTTATAAAATACGCCATCATCAACTTGGTGGTCGCAAGGCGTTTGAGTACAGACCTGAAGGTTGAAGAGATCAGGGCAGATGAAAAGATGAAAATCAAAACACGTTATGTACCAAACCTTGAAGTGGAGAAGAAGAACAAAATCAACATATTTTTCATTTTTCTAAATAAGTGCCGTTCTTTTCTTTAGTATCCATACACTGTTTGTTTCAGACTGTAAATAGGGTTGTCAGGTCTGCTTCTAAGAAATAGTGGACAAGCGGTTAGTAAAAAAGATACAATTAAATTATAAATTTTCTGACACATTTTCTATCCTCATTCTCTTAGACTGAATAGCTTTAGAATACGTAGCATTGCATCACAAAGCTTTTCAATAAAAAAATGACCCCTATTTTAGGAAAACAACATAATGTAAAAAAGCGGAATGTCCGCTCAAATAGTGGTCACCTGACAACCATAATAGTAAATACGTAGCATATATAACGTAGTACGTATATATGTAAAGTAACGTACGTAAATATGTAACGCAGCATATATATCGTAAGTACGAACAATATAACGTAGCCTTATATCCTCGAGTACACCTCGAGTAGGTCTGCATCAAATGTCCTTCAGAAGTCGTGAACTGCCACAATTTCTGGACTTCATGCCATAATAGAAGATAACAGAAATTTTTATTATCCATAACATTCTGCCAATACCTTTTTACCGTCCGTCTCATCCTGAGGCAAACGTTTACGCCCGCCATCATCGTTCGCGTCTTCGCCACGCGCGGCGCGCCACTAGCGCTCCTGGCGGCTGGCGGCGGAGGCCAAACAGCTGTTTCCGGTATCGCGTTTCCTTTAAAGCGACGTCTGGCCCAGCTGCACCGCCGCCGCCTCCACAGCCTCCGCCACACCCACGGCCGCCCTCCCCCTCCACCCCGACTCCCGTCACGTGCTCCGTCCCAACGCCGCATTGATTGCAGCGTCGGCTCATTTGCTCCTCAGCAGATGCTGCCATTACGGGACGGAATTAAACTGGTAGTGCTACAACACAATGCAACAATACTGAGACATCAACCACTTAGTGCCCCAGTGTTGTATCCATTATCATTTTTGAGTTAATAATTTTGAAGATCTCTCGTTCATATCTACCAATTCTACAAATAATGTATTTCCATGAAAGATTGATCATCCTTTTTTCCAGAAAGCAACCATAGTTCCTTCAAAATTTACTGCTTCTTTATACAAACTGTCCCCTTTAAACAAACCGTCAAAGTTAGTTTTCTTGAAATTAGGAATTCTGAACTCTGCATTCTTACAATACTGTGCACTAAGCCATCGACATGTCCTCATAATTTTTGTAACGACTGTATTAAATTATAGGTAAAAAAATTAATGTTAGCTGTCAATGACGTACAGTCATTTAATTGAAATATAATTGCTTCAATGACTTAGCAGTAATACATTACACAATACATCTACAGAACTATAGAAAAAATACTGTAAAATCATGTCAAGTAACTTGTAATGCATTCCGAATTATTGCGCAATGTTCAGATACCCTTGACTGAGGAGTCAACGATGTCATAATCTGGCTTCGTTCCCAACTGGGAAATCGGTGGACGGTCGAAAGTAACAACTCGATTGCGCGTGCAATAATTGATTACATTATAACTAAAAATTCAAATAAATTAAAGGACTTAGAGCAGACCAAAGCTACGCCACACCAACCTCAGCCAACCTTCGTCCCTCATTCGGAAATGTTCGAATCTCAATTTTAATGAAAGCGTGGCTTATATTATTACTATTCGTCTTGTTGAGGTTTATGACGGGTTTGGGCAGAAAAATATTTGATTTGATTTTAATGAAAAACAGTAAAAGCTATACGTCACATTTAGGAAGTATAAGAATATGAAACGCATTTCGACCAAAGTCGAGATATTTACGAAAAATGGAAGGTTTATAGCGGTGTGACGTCTCTTGTTACTGCCGTAAGCGCTTCAACTCATTATTCCGACACCATCTTTCACACGCCTTCTCTGCCGTCCTCACAGGTTGCCCCCGTCCTCGCCGCCCCAGTCGCCTTTCGTCGCGAGCGCGTCCTCAGCTGCGGGCCAAAATAATCCGCCCGCAAAAATGCCGCCCCGTTAATGTTAATAAATCCTCGGCTGTTTTCGGAGCTCCGCCGCTGGAATAATAAACGCGCCAGACACTCAGGAGGCCTCGGAAAACGAGACGCGTTACCATGCGTAAACAAAGATGGCGGATGACCCGAGGCAGCAGGGGAACTGAGCGATCAGCAACGCGAACCTGTAGCCACGAACAAACCACATTTTAGAACCAAACTGTTAACAAAACCAGTATAATATAATGAAAGATGGGACGACGAAAGGTACAAAAAGAGGAGATAGCTAATGGACGGAAGATAAATGGGAAACAATGAGGGTCTGGTGGGAGATTAGATCAATTTACATATTTTCGCACATTAACGCCAATCACAGAACAATTTCTTGGGAAATATTGCCCCTGGGAAAATAATACAATGAGCTATTGAATATTCAGTAGCTGTGATGTCTTATCTTTATTGTTTTATAAACGATTGAACTATTTGTACGAAATATGTTTGAATTAGAAAAATATCCTGCGTATCTGACCCTAAATGCCACATACATACATCGTTCATATAACTGCTCAGAAATTTTCAAGTCATGTGATCATATTACTGTATTGTCACCTTAAAACTGTGTCTTTTTGGAATTCTTCTTGGTGTTATTTGTATTTCCCGACTAAGCCGCTATCTCGATCACACCACATACCTAATTAAAGCATGACAGTGTTCTTTCTCATGCCCCACAAAGTCAAAATGGTTGGAATTGATTTAATACTGTTGGAATTGTTTCTGTAATTAAAATAGTGAGTCACATCCACAAACGTAACAATACCCTATCTGATTACGTTTCATAAAAGTGCACTTGAATTCATTCATGTTATTGAAGTACGCTTTAATACTTACATACAATCTTACACGAACAACACTCAAGTTCACAACTATAATATTTTATCGGGAAAGATCTCAAATTGATATGAATATTCGATTCCACTTCTTTATCCAGGCCAGTTTCAAAACAAAACTCGATGGCAAAGAACTGGGAGGTGTGGCTCAGGGCATCAACTGATGTCACTGCAGCCTCTGACCGGGAGGTCCTAGGTGCGAGTCCCGACGGAGACAGGATTTTAGACACTGACTGGAGAGCTAGGTCTTATTCAGTCGCTGTCTGGAGGAGCATTCTATTTTCCAGCTGCGCTGATTGATATTTCTCCATGGTTTCTCCGATCCACACCAGGCGACTGCCGAAGAAATATTCTAATAAGGACCTCACGCGATCTTCCCTTCCTCTTCCTTGACCTATCCTCACAGCTTACACACACATGCACTTACATGCACTACATTACCACACATGTTGAGAGACCGGTGCTTGTTTGCTCGGCTAGGCAATGCCCCATTCGTGGAAGGTATCTGGTTGGGGAAAACCCAGCTAACCGCCGGGTAGCTAGACGCCGGATCTCACCATCGGAACTAATGACCTTTGTCACCAGTTGACGCGTCCAGAATCATCTATCGATGGCAAAGGGGCCGTCCACAAATTATGTAACGCTAAAGAACGGGGAGGGGGTTTGAGGCAGCTTTACGCTGCGTTACATAGGGGAAGGAGGGTATTCCATTAGTTTTATTTAACATTGATTTTTAAAACTTTTTTTTAAACATTTGTAGAAATACTTTCTTTGTCACACTAAAACATGAAGATAGTATCTAATTAATTTGTTTTAAAACAAAAGTATTGTAAGTTATTAGTTGTTACTGAATGAAATGAACATTTTTTTAAGGAACAATAATGTATTTTCACTTTGTCTATTTACATAGGTGGGGGGGGGTGTTGCAAACGTTACGTAATTATTATGGTGGGTTCAATTGCGCGTTACGGTTCGTTACAGGGGGAAGGGGAGTATTGAAAATTTACGTTATGTAAATTTATGGATGGCTCCAAAGCAAACAAAAGCCCCTGCGAACTTCTCTCTTGCAGCAATAGAAGGTGATCTCGAAGTCCGCCGCTGGGCAAAGGGCTTGGCCCTGGGAGAGCGACTGCTTCACCCTTACTAAGATGTTACAAATAGCCAGGGGAGCGTGCGTCTTCCCTCGCGCGTTAACGCACCCGCGGCGATCGGACACCTTATCAGCGCTCTCGGCCCCCACGCACACAATATATGGCGGAGGGAGCCACGTCCGCAGTGTTGCTGGACAAAACAATTGAGCACTTTTGGAACATTTGCTTATTTGATACGGTGTAAAACGATCTATACATTCGCAATGTAAATAAATTTTTTCATCGAACTTAAGTTGTGCTTGATTCGTAATAGAAACAAGGTTTTTATTATGTACCCCTTCTCCAAAAACTTGGCGCGTGTTTTGAATGTTTGTTATCCTTCGGTGATGTGCCATTTAACATACTTTGCAATACAGTCCTCCGTTACAATTATAAAATATAACTAGATACTAACATGTATTAAACTTTCAAATTTTCTCATTGAAAATGTGGGAACAAATATCTAGTAATTAGTAGAGAAGAAATGTAACAAGAACGTACATTCTCAGATTACGTTTACAGATTATAATTTCAATAACTGGTAAATATGAAATGTCTTAATACCTCAGAAACTGCTTTTAATGGATTTCTTTACATTATAACCCCATTGAGGATGGAACGAACGATAAGAACGCCGTGCTATTGCTAAAGGTGAAGCATTTCACACAAGTAATATATTTTTTTAAAACTCGCACAACTCAGCTCAAGTCTGACCCCAAGATAGCGAAATTGTATTGCTCTATTTATCTTTTGTTTAACGATAGTAGAGCGGAACAGTCTCAATGCAATGGAGCGACAAACACAATATCCACTCTTCGAGAAAACGATGTTAATCCATAAAAATAATACTACTAAACTCCGGAAAAGCAATCGTCTTCGATATTATTTCAGTAGTACATATATCTTTTGCGACTGTCACAGGCAATCAACCTTTATAAATGAGGTCTCTAAAGAAAGAGAATTTCACAGAGACGTGATGAATTGCATTTAGAATTTAAAATTGTGAAGGATTTGTTGGAAAAATCTAATTATTAATTTCAAATGCAAACCGCAACTCTTACAGCATTGTAAAAATCTATTAAGTTAAATAACCCAAAGGTCTGAAAGTAACGTTTCTCACACCGTAATCTACAGGATATAATATTCTTGAACGTTCTATTACATTTTTGCTGGTCAGGCGCTTATCAATATTATCCAAAACCATCTATACTACCCGTCTAGAGGCGATCTTTGTTTGTGACGTCACGCTTAGAAGGCTTACATTTCTGCAACTTCTATGTATGCTTTCTGTGTACATCGTGATATGCGCCGACTGATGAGGTTTATTTGTTTAATCATTAATTCAATATTATGAAAATAAACCTAAATGCTCTCGCAACCACAAGAAGTATTAATATTTGCTTGATACCGATGAAGATTGCTTTTTGTGTATATTACAATCGATCATTTATCGAATATAAGTATTGGCATTCTTGTTTCTGTGAAAAGTTTGTCATATAAACTACAGTATCTATAGAATCTGCAGAATCACTAACCTACAGAACCTGCAAGTATATGTGAAATGAAACTAATTACTTGAAATTCTAAGCGATTTAGTAGCACGGGTGTACCTTTCGGTTCGGTAATAAAGTGAAATAATATTACGAAGAGTAGGGTTATGCTTGCCCGATCCGTATATTCACATGGACAATTTTCAGTAGCTTTCTCGATAGTAAAAAAACTTTTGAAATAGTTTTATGACTATCATGGCAAGTGAAAAGTTAACTGTCAAGGAAGATTATACAATTACTTCAAATACTATTTTTAAGAAAGTGTTGTAAATTGTTTCAAGAACATGTCTATAACACTGAATAAACTTTTATTCAAAATTTGTTTCAAATGACATGATGACAATGAAATCTGTTCCTTAAAGATACATTTTGATATAAGATCGTGCATATTTCTTCGAAAATTTGAGTACTTTTCGGGCGAGACCTGCTGTTTTAACACCTCTAATTGCTTTTTACGTAACAAATTATCGGGCTCGTGCCTAACTCTTGGTCAGCGTGCTCGCTTTTCACTACGCGGCCACGGGTTCGATACCTGGCAAGACAAGATTATAGTGTTCGTTTTCCTTGCAATGTCTCTGTGTATGTTGCGTGTGACGATGAGAAAATTCACTTCTCAGGTTGAGAAAACCGGAATACGGCATGGGGATGTCTACGTACCCCCTTATAACCCATGGCCGCGAGGCAGGGACGTCGCCGGTAGGCCTGAGCCCGTTCACGGCCAAGTACAAACACACTGTAACGAATATTGCATCATCTGCCCGGATTCGCTGTGCGGATTGCGTCATCTGCCGGCGCCCCTTCCCCCTGAACTGGACGGTTCCGGGCTATTTGCGAGTCGCGTGGAAAGGTGGAATACGTGCCGGGTGTGTCGAGACGAGCGCCGGCCAGGTATAAATGCACCACTGCCGGCGGCCGCAAGTCAGTGTAAGTATGTCAGTGAAAGTCAGTCTAAGTAGTAGTCGGAAGTAAGCAGCCGCGAATCAGTTAGTGTATGTAATCAGTGAATAAGCAGTCAGTACGTCAGTGTGTTTGCTCTGCTGTAAAGTGTGCATTGAGGAAACAGTGGTGCAATAGGGGAACAGCAGTCAGCAGTTTGAAGTCTGCAGTGGAAGCTGAGCTGTGAAGTGCGTTTCGCGGTAAACAGTGGACCCTGGTCTGCTCAGTGAATTGTGGTCTGTGCAGTGGATGGTGGTCAGCGCAGTGGACAGTGCATAGGACTTTGCGATAGTGTAGATTGCAGAGAACAGTGTAAATATAAAAATCAGAAGTGAACTATGTAAATAAATAATAAAGAGAACGGAGTCATGTGTAAGAAAAATAATTAAATGAAGAGCAGAAGAACTGTGTAATATACCTTTAAATAGATCAAGTAGTTTTAGTGTATAATTGTTTAAGAATAAACGATTTTGTAAAATAATACCAGTGTGAGTTTTAATTCACCACAGAGAAACGTTACAAGACATACACAAATTATACTCGAGCTGGAATATTTACATTACTAAAGAGACGAAGGAAGCGCTCATGTGGTCCAGAAGCACCGTCTTCCGGCGAGGAAGTGGCACTTCCGGTCCGCGTGCACGGGCCGCCACAGGGCGCCGCCGTCGCGGGTGCCGACGGCACTGGCGGGGCAGGGCGGAGCGGAGCGGGGCGGAGAGGCGCGCGTATATTTAGCCGCGGCGCCCGCCGCCGCGCCGGAAGGCACGCGGCGCCGCCGGCCATAGGCGACCGAATGACAACACGCGCCGCCCCGCCCCGCCCCGCTCCGCTCCACGTCGCCGCTGGCGCCTCGCTCGCGCGGTGCGATCCGCGCGCCGCCAGACAGCGACGTCGAATGCGGTCGCTGTCTGGAGGAGAATCCTAGAAGCCGGTTGCTCCGAGCGGTAGTTTTCCGTGGTTTCTTCGATCAACATGAGGCGAATGCCGGAGTAGCATTCCAACAAACGGGCCAAGAACCGCGCGATCTTCCCTCTCCGTTCCCTGTCTTATTCTCATCCCTTACTTACACCCACTACACTATCACACACGCCGGGAGACCGGTCGGGAGCTTAGAGCTTGTCGCGATCTGGGGCGGTGTCCCGCTGGTGGGAGATACTTGGATGGGGAAAATACCACTAGCCGACTGTGGGTCGGAGCCAGACATTTGCATCAGCGGCGCAAGATCACCGCCACAAAAACATGTACTAGACTTACGGGACTAATGTCATCTTGTTGGCGTGCCCGGAATCACTCAATCAATACATCGAACGTCGCGGGTCGGGATGGAAACTCTGCGTTAAAAGGAGCTTAACAGTAGGGAGGTTTAGACTATTTGTGGCGTTCTGACTGGTTTTTTGCTGCTTAGGGCGTCAATTGATGACACTGCAGTGCCTCTGACCGGGAGGTCCTAGGCTCGAGTCCCGACGGTGGCAGGATTTTCGACTCTAGCTCGAGAGCTAGGTCGAACTCAGCCGCTGTCTGGAGAATTCTAGCGGCCGGCTGCACTGGTCGGCAGTAATTAATGGGCCACGGACTTGGCGCGATCATTCCTTCTCCATCTCAACTCATCTCACTGCCTTAAGATCTTGATACGACAGTTATATGAGTAAGTGTATGTCAGGCTCTGATTCGAATTGAAGTATTGGCCGCAAGATTGAAGAAAGTCTCTTCACACATACAAAGTTCATCTTTCACTACAGTCCTCTCCTGCTACGATCACGACTTTCATGAGAAACGTTTAAAAAGTGCACCAAGTTATGAATGCAAAAATACGTATACCACATTTTTACGTTAATTATTCGAGATATTGATAATCGTGACACAAGATTTCAGTAATTGTATGCAAAAAAAATAAGATACAGGCCAGTCGCTCACTTCTTTACTGAATAATTCAAAGATAATGCAAACTTTTGTATAAACAATTGAATATCTTGTCAATGTTATGGTGAGATAAGTGGCTATTATTGTGATTGTGCCTACACTGACCGTGCCTCGTTGTTGGTTCTAATTGGATATTGGCTACTTTGGATTGTACTGGTAAATCAGCTATCGACGACAACCACGCTTGTTTTGTTCGACATCTTCATTTTTAAATTTTATTTAATCTTGCTCGGCATTTCTGCCTATCAAGGGCGTTGATGTAAGATTTCAATAACTTTAAAGGATGAACCTTTAGAGGACATCTTCCGGTATATGCGATTGTGAACATTGTATTGAAACTATTTGGAATTTGGCTTGTGAATGGCTTTAAGTGAATAATAAACTTTTGTTGTTGATTTACATGATGGTGTATTTTTCTGGACATAACACTCATCACGTGTTCAACTACACACTACGTACCAGAGTATTGACAATTGAAAATATTCAGAAAAAACAAATCTGATTATATTCGGTGGCTTGACTATAAACGTTCACTTTTTCAATTTCAATAATCAAACTGAAAACCAAGAAAGCAGGTTATTAGTTTGATGTCTCACGAATTTGGCTTTTTCTTACATAACATTACTTACGTAACTAATTATTATAAGAGAAATGATGATAGGAAATATTTTCAACAAAAATATGAAACGCAAATATTTTTACCGAGATTTTACTAGTCTCTTAGTACATTTATTTGTAAGAGATCAAATATTTAAAACAATTATTTCAATCCGTGTAATCATGACGCGATCAAGCAGTTAATGTTGAAATTGGTTTGTGCTTTATAGTTATTTGCTTCGGTTTGACAAATTTTTGTTGATATAGATGTTGTCTGAATTCTCCATGTATACTTTAATTGCACCGTCTTTAAATTATTCTTGTCATATTTGTGTGTGCATTAAAAAATAAAACAATGGAAAGTAAGGGAAAATAGACCTTTTATCAATGTGTCGCGGCCTTCTGTTTTTCATTGTAAAGTGTACGTTCATTGAATGTTTTCTTAAAATAGCGTGTGTATAAAACGAGAAGGGAATATCTTCATTTAGTATTTTATCATCAAACTTTCTTTACGTACGTATTTTGAGAATTAGTTAACAAATATAACGTTATCTCGTAGTTATCTCCATACAGAAATGAAAATATGTCAATTCATAAGTGTACAAACAAAAATGCATTTTAAAGTTTAAGGCTAAAAACATTGTTTTTCCTATTATGAGATTGACATATGGTTAAGATTATGAATCTTAATTATGTTCTCAACTAACTTATTTTAGAGTGCATACCACAATTAAGCAGCATTAATTGAATCAGCGTGAGGAGAAAGGGAACAAGTCAAAAATGCATTTCTTATTTTGTAAAGTTGTTCTTGAAGGCAAGGCAAATTGTACTGTGAAGAGGAGAATCATCACATAACAGTGTTTAGGCAATAAATTGCAAGATGGAGATAGCTGTTTGTGGAGAAGGGAAACGAAAGTCACTGACATGTTCCGTTACATCTCAGTATTATAATTTTGGTGTTGAATGTTGGAAATGCGTATCGTGTTATGCATGCATGCAGTGTCTATGGTATGGAAAAACATGGGACGTGCCATGGGTGCCACTCACATGGGCGCTATTTAGTATATACCCGTTGAGACAAATAACAACAGCCCTAATCTTTAGTATTCTGACAAGGACGCAAATTAAATGTTTGCCATGGGCGCCTGAATATCTGGATGCGCTTCTGCATGCATTCATGTATGCAAGTTTACATGACAAGAGTTTATAGGTTAGCAAAGCTTCTCCAGCCTGGTAAAATCCCCGCGAGATAAATAAACAGTAACCTTAACCCAGCTAAAATTTCTGAGCAGATATTACAATTAATAAATGATCATTTAAGTAGTTGTCCTGTCAAGAATCTCATATAATAGCAACCGACAAATAGAATATCTTGAAGGTCGTTTAAATATTAAAATTAAATATGATCTTTTCATAAACAAATATTCAGATAGTGATATTAAATATGGTTTTGTCGAAAATATTTTTTAGAAAACTTTAGATTAATTTGATGGACCTCAAGTGGATATTTGCTCCAAATATGAAGATATTGAAGTAAAAACTTAGGGTACATTTTTGTGTGACTTCATATCCACAGAAAAAGAGCTGATAAATTTTATAATCCAATGCAAGAGAATCGAGCCATGTGCTTGTTCTTTTTTTAAACTCTTTACAATACGAAATTTGTAATTCATTCAGCCACTTGTTGCTACACAAATATTTATTTTGTAGGATAAATTATTGTCATAAACAAATATATTCAAAATATTATGTAAACTTTATTGCATTTATGATGTCGGTACCCAGTTTTCTTTAAACTCGATTCTGACACTGAGGAGAAAGAGAACACATCAACAACAATTAAAATCAAAATCTCATTATATCAAAGTTATTTAGTTGAAAGGACGTTAAAAAACAATTAATGCTATCGGTGAAGAAAAACTGGACAGAATAATATGAAAATTGTGAGTATTATTTAATGTTTTCTTCCTCTTGAAAAGTTGCAAAAACGACTTTTTCCTTTTCTCCTGAGCCCGATTCAATTATAATTAATACAGAATGTAAACATATTTTATTGTTTTCAACAACTTAAACTATTAAAAATTATCTAATGGAATTTTTGGTGTTTTTTTTTCAGAGATATGAGTAAATCGAAACGTACTCCAAGTGAGAAGCAGGTAAAATTAAAAAAGCATTTCTTGAATGTACATTAATGAAAATACTGTTACTATATCATAACAGTTTTATAATTATAATTTTAGTCTGATCTATAATGGGAGCTTGTATGTCCTGGTGCGAGGTTTGCGCTTCAAGATTTCTTTAAGTGACACAAATCCCGATAAAACTGCAGTTGAACTTTTATGGACTGGGGGACTTGAATAACATTATAAAATAAGTAACGAAATACAACAGGTTTTAAAAATAAACTCATTTTATTTTATGTATTTCCATGATAAAATAACCGGGCATTAATGAATCAATTTTTTATAACGAACTGAAAATAAAGCAGATATTCGAAAAGGAAAATTTTGTGTAATAATTAAGTTAACCTCTGCATGCTGTCTCAAGGCCTGAAATATTTTATACATTTTGTATGTAGCTTAATTAACTTCCCTGGATTAATAGTTTGTAATTCCACGTTCCCGTTCCAAAGCTCTCTCATCATGAATTTTGGAATTGGAATTTTAGAATTTTGGAATGGAAAAAAAAATTATATACACTTCTGGACATTTATAAATGGAGAGATCTCTTATCTACAAATGGTACGCTGTGAATTATTTTCATTTAATAATTGGCAATGCAGTTAAGATAATATATTGATTAATACTTTAATAATCATTATTAATCATTATTAAATAATTAATTATAATTACCATTATAATGATTATTCTTCTTCTTCTAATTCTTCACTAAAGAAGTTATGAGTAGCTTGAATATAAAATGTACTCCACGTTGGATCCAAATTACTAAAGAGCAAATTTAGGGACTTTCTTTTCCCTTACAATACTTTGCTCAAAATGTCGGATGTTCCCAAAAAAGCAGTGTCTTGCAATTATTATTATTATTATTATTATTATTTTGTTTATTCTCAAAGTTTTTGGCTTCATATGGATACCACACAGTTACAATATCAAAGCATGGTAACACAGACATATTTAAAATCTACAAAACAAATTAAGCATATCTAACACATAACATAAGAATCAAATAAATGTCTCGATTCGTAACATAAAACTAACAGTTTTCAAATGCTAATAACAAATACATTTAGAAGAGCTTTCAAGACCCAACATGTCCTCCAGAACTCTCTGACTAGTGAGCAGGTGCTGATATAACGACTTCTGAGGCCGATGATAATGCTCTTCTCCAAAGTTCTTTCAGCGATCTGCAGAGAGTTTTTGTATCACGCCAGTTGCTTATATATATTATTATTATTATTATTTATTATTATTATTATTATTATTATTTATATATATTATTATTATTATTATATCATTATTTTATTTCTGTTGCAAATTCCTATTTCGTAATTCCAACATTTTTCTTTGCAAGTGGTCTCAGCGCAAGTGGAGATATCTGTCCCTAAACAAAGCCTGCAAAGCGGAATGTCGGCAGCTGAACTTTCATCGGCGCGAAGCCGTCGACGGGCCCGGTGTTTTATGGCGGCAGCGGGGCCAGGCGCGGCGCGCCGCGGTCGTGCATACAGTGCGGGCGTTGCGTTCCGCTGCTGTTCTCTACTTCTCTCATCTCCTCTTCCTACGCTCCACCTGCCCAGCGCCGCCCCGGGCATGGGCGACCGCTGCGCGCTCATCGCCGTCGACGCCGTCGACAACCTGGTGCCTTCCTCTCGCGACGCTGAGCCCGCGCCTGGATTGAGTGATTGAGTGATTGATTGATTGTTTAGAGATTCCGGGCACGCCAACTACCAGGGTCATTAGTCCCGTAAGTGGAATTGCATGTTATTTTGCTCGGGAGGTGGCCGTCATCTTTGCCCTCGCTGTATGGCGAGACCCGGCGCCGACCTATGGTCGGATAGCGAGGTTTTCCCCGACCAGGTATCTCCCACAAGCAGGGCACTGTCTCAGTCGGGTCAAGCTCTTAGCTCCTGACGGGTCTCCCGGCATGTGTGGTAATATAGTGAGTGTTAGTGTAGTGTGTGTAAAGGATGAGGATAGGACAAGGAAGAGGGAGGTGAGATCGCGCGCGGCCCGTGACCCGTTTGTTAGCGTACTGCCCCAGCATTTGCCTGGTGTTGATCGGAGAAACGACGGAAAACTACCGATCAGAGGAGCCGGCCGCTAGAATTCTCCTCCAGGCTGCGACTGAATTCGACCTAGCTGACAAGTTAGTGTCGAAAATCCTTCCACCGTCGAGACTCGAATCGAGGACCTCCAGTGGGACTGCAGTGACATCAGTTGATGCTCTGAGCCATCTCTCCCGGTCCCACGACTGGACGTTCGCGGACTGGTGGCCGGGAGTACCTCAGGTTTGGAGTTCTGATGGCGGCGAATTTTTGACACTAGTATGTAGCTGGGTCAAATTTAGCTATTGTCTGGAGGGAAACTCTAGCGGCCGGCTATTCTGGACGGTAGTTTCCCATAGTTTATTCGATCAATACACGGCGAATGCCTAAGCAGTACAATATAAACGGGCCACGACCCGCGCGTGATCTTTCCTTCCTCTTCCTTGATCTATCCTCATCCCTTACTTATACACTCACACTTACGTGCACTACATTAGGACACACATCGGGAGGTTTGAGCGTGAACCGGCTACGGAGCTGCACCTCTTGCTGGCATTCTCACAGAGGATAAAATCTATCAAGCCGTCGTGTAATAGAGTGCTCCCATGATCCAGCTGGAGAGGAATACTGCCGCCTATCGGGATATGACATGCCCTCCACTTAGGGAACTAATGACTTAATTGTTGATGCACCCAGAATCAATACTCACATAGTGTGCTGCCCTTAAGGGATCGAAGGATATGGTAAACCTGCCCATGGCCCGAAAGGGTAGAAGGCTTGTGGGATGGGGAAGGAAGGATCGCGCGCGAACCGTCATTCACCGTACTCCTCCGAAATTCGGAATACATCCGAGTAATCCAGGGAAAGTATCTATCACAATAGCCTGCCACTAGAGTTCTTAACTATCGCTTTACAACTTAGAAAAAAACATCATGGCGTTGCTTACATTAGCAGGCGTTACGAAGACATCTCTCACTGCTTTCGAGGGGAGCTCAAGAACCGTCTACAATGATAGCTGATTCGCTCTTACAACTTCGCTATCCCGTTTCGTTTTCACGCTGCGTTCTTGCCAGCGACCGATTTTCATTTGTCGAAAGGACTGCGTCACTCGATACTCTATTTCGTGAACCAGGCCTCTCAACGCTCGTTCTGATGTACTCGTGTATGTTGAAGTCGAAGCCATATCATCAAAAATGTAAAAACTCTAAAACGCTGTAAAGCAAACAATCGGAAATTTAATGGCAAATTGACAGACCATATGATGTACCTCCTTCGACCACACCATCGGTTCTGAAATTGGTTATTGAGACACGCATATTATCAGAGAAAAATGAGGTGGAGCCCCAACGTGCGTAAATCATATTCTTTGCATGACGTCTAAATGTCCTTCCCTTCACTAAGAAATCATTTCTCAAGCGCATACGTTCTTACTTCTCGTGATCTCCCACATCTGAACTGTCCTCACAGTGAACATGATTCTACCAAGCGTTAGTGGATGCGTGTCAACGTTTTTACGCAAGTTAATTGCGTCCTAGGATACCTTTCTACATAAAGATCACTTGCTGCTACTGAACTCTCATCTGCACGGCCATAAATGAAATGCATATTTTAGACACCATTATGTCTAAAATATCTGGAATAATATTACTATTGTACGGGCAGTGTGTTGGCTGCCAAGGTGCTATTACATCTAAGTTATTGTTTACTGCAAAAGATTGTAATTTAGTGCCTTGCTCGGTTGTGCAATTGCATCCCCAGGCTTGGTTTTTACTGTTTAGGTCTCCTAGTAGAATAACGTTGGTGTATTTGTTATTAAATAATGTTCTTGTATTCTTTAACTGAAATTGTTATCGGAGGTTTATAAGCTGTTTTTTATTGTGTAAATCTTTATTATCTATGGTTTTCGTGACTGACACAGTTTTCCAGGTTAAGTATTGGGACTAAGTCGACCGTTGATGTGGGTTGACCGGTTGAGAGCATCAAAACACCCCCGCTGAACATTTGAATTCTGTCACCTTCTATATATTTTATAACCAGAATTTTGATTTATTCTTAGAACCAAGTGCGGCCTTCGGTTATGCATGCAATATTAATTTGTGTCGTGAAGAAAAAATTTCTACTTTTGATTGTTGTCTTTTTAATTCCGTTTGCATTCCAATGTCATTAAAGTGATTTATATTTGCCATTATGGAAATTTATTAGTAACTGACTGTATAATATTGAATTTGCGGGTTGTGGTTATTACGTTGGATACATCAGTTGGCATTTGGTTTGTAAAGATTGACCGTTGACCACGGGGTATGTGCTTTTGAGAAGGGGAGGAAATCCGAGGGCTAATGTTGAGGGCTACGAGAGGAATTGTTGACGCGGCGTTGTTGCTCTGACCCTGACCTGCGTTCATTTATGAAGTTTGAACGTGGCTTGTGAATTTCTGGAAAATGCGACAGCTTTGTAATTGGCGTGTGCTCCTCGCCCACTACGTTCACACCAATTTCGTTTGTCACTTTTTGGTTTTTGTCATTTGAGATAGTTGTTTACCATTACAATTAACACAACCTTCGGAGTGAGTCGGCACTTTGCTTGCATGATGTTCCCTTACCTTTGAATAGTAATTTACATTATATTGTGGTAGTTCGATTGTTCTAGGTTGAAACTTGTATGACGCAATGCATCGGCGGTTTTAAGCTTAATACTGACTTCCCTCTTTATGTCTTTTATTTCTAGAGCATAAATTTCGATTGGAGTTTTTTCTTTTTGTGCAATAAATCTAGTCACTTGGTAACAGGGTATTGAGTTCAAGTGCTTTTTAAATATGTCAGCTTCGAGTAACATGTGGGGATGCCCTTCAACACAGCATTAAGGGAGGTTTTTAATAAAGGGTCCGCGGAAAGAATAAAATTGTTTGTTCTTCTCAACACCGTGATCGTCTAAAATTACGGTAATCTTCTATTGTAATTGCGCATGATTTTAGTGATCAATCGCTTGTCTTGCGTTGTGTAAATACGTTGACGACTGATTAATGTCGAAATCAATTTGTTGTAGTCAAGTACGTTGTGGTACGCATAATTATGGCGGAATTTTTATGTTTATTCTGGAGACGTTAGATGCACTATATTAAGATTTTGAAGCACTCGAAACGCGATGAAGTTTGAACATTGGATAATGGCATAGAGTTTTCATCATCATTTATCTTCGTTTACTTACGTTTGAGCGTTTCGTGGACAGTTGTTGCGGCATCTTCCTCGCTTGGTGTTCTTGGCAGGCAGTTTTGGGGCGGTTAGCTGCTGCATTAACGGTTGCCCTTGCTGCGCTGTGGGTTGATACGTGAAGCAGCAGTAGTTGCTGCGTTAGTGTGATGAAGGAGTTGCAGGATGTTGCTGGCTGTGTTGTGTAAAAGTTTGAAATAGTGTGCCTGGTTATAAGAATGACTGATTGCTGTTTGCTGCACTATATGTATCATGTAGCGTTCACAAACACTTCTGATGTGCTGTGTAAGCCCTCGTGACTACCTTGTACGTTCAAAATTTCGCCACTCGCCTGTCAACGGGTTTTGGTTTCACTCACTTGTGCGTAAATATTTTATAATACTGTTGCAAAATTAAATATTTTTGTGTGGAGCTCTTATAAATATTTGGGTGGACAACATGCTATCGCACCCAAAGACGCCCGCGTACTATTTAATTTTTATATACGTACGTAATTAAATTCGTAAGCAGAATTGGACAGGGCCAGGAGTCCGTTCATGATAATGGGACACGAACAAGCGAACAAAATATGTGTTTTCATATTTTTGAAAATATTGAATAATTAAAATGTAATTAACTTAAACGATGTATTACAACGCGCACAGAAAATGATTAGAAATCTACGAGCCGATCCTAAAGAAATCGCTAAATTTGGCGCACCGAACTGAGTCGCCCCGCCGACATTGGTGGAACTCACTCGGCGCATGGTTATATTCTTTCACCGCGGATATAAGGCCGCTCCTACTCGATAGTTGCGGTGTCGGAAAATCTCGGGCTGTTCGGTGGTTTACGCTGTGGACTCTTCAGAAGGAACATGTGTGTAAATCCGGTTGCGATTTCCTAACTGCATCTAACTCTGGCGCTTCTAACTGCATTTACTTGTTTAATAACATTGTTTTAATTGGAAAAAACGGAAAAAAATTCAAACAATGTTTTGGTGGAATAAAATATTTGTTAGCCGAAAATTCGAGGAAAAGATTTATGTTGTGCAGAAAAGCCGACCCAGCCCTTTCTAATTAATTCGAAGACTAAACGGTTCTTCGTAATTAATTCTAAACACTACCAGACTACAAGTTACAAGCACACTAAAACGCTACTTCACAGTCTAAAGAAACCAAATTTTATACCAAGCGTTTATAGATGTTATAATCTTATGTTTTTCAATGTTT
>BOPP01000035.1:6752248-6763567 GCA_017312745.1 Gryllus bimaculatus
CGGCGGTTGTTGCTCTGACCCTGACCTGCGTTCATTTAGAAGGTTTGAACGTGCTTGCTGAGTTTCTGTGAAAATGCGACAGCCTTTGTAATTGGCCGTGTGCTCCTCGCCACAGTTCACACAATTCGGTTTGTCACTTTTTGGTTTTGTGCATTGAGAATAGTTGTGTGACTCATTACATCTAACACACCTCGGAGTGAGTCGGCACTTTGCTTGCGAGTGTCCCTACCTTTGACAACGTTTACATTATATTGGGTAGTTTCGATTTGTTCTAGGTTGAACTTGTATGACGCAATGCATCAGGCGGTTTTAAGTTATACCCGGCTAGAGGGATCTTGTTGTGACGTCACGCTTAGAAGGCAATTAGATTTCTGCACTTCCTATGTATGCTTTCCTGTGTATCGTGATATTGCGCGACTGAGTGAGGTTTATTTGTTTAATCTTAATTCAATATATGAAAATAAACTAAATGCTTACAGCAACACAAGACAGTTATTATATTTATTTGGATACCGATGAAGAATTGCTTATATTGTTATATTACAATCCGATCATTTATCGAATATAAGTATTGGCATTCTGTTTCTGTGAAAAGTTTTGTCATATAAACATACAGTATCTATAGAATCTGCAGAATCACTAACCTCAGACCTGCAAGTATAATGTGGAAAATGAAACTAATTACTTTGAAATTCTAAGCGATTTAGTAGAACGGTGTACATTTCGTTCGGTAATAAAGTGAAATATATTACGAAGAGTAGGGTTATGCTTGCCCAGAATAAGATATATAGAATTTTCAGTAGCTTTCTCGGATAGTAAAAAAAACTTTTGAAATAGTTTTTTATGAATATCATGGCAAGTGAAAAGTTAACTGTCAGGAAGATATACCAATTTACTTCAAATACTATTTTTAAAAGAAAGTGTTTGTAAAATTGTTCCAAGAACTGTACTATACACTGAATAAACTTTTAAATTCAAAATTTTTTGTTTCAAATGAATGATGATATACCAAGAAATCTGTTCCTTAAAGTAGATTTGATATAAGATCGTGCAATATTTTCTTTGAAAATTATGAGTACTTTTCGCGTAATTTTGCGTAAAATACGGGTGAGACCTACTGTTTTAGCACCTCTCGTTTAATTTTGCGTACCTAACAAATTATCGGGCTCGTGGGCCTAACTCTTGGTCAGCGTGCTCGCTTTCCACTTAGCGGCCACGGTTCGATACTGGCGAGACTAGATTATAGTGTTCCGTTTTCCTTGCAATGTCCTCAGTGTATGTTGCGTGTGACGATGAGAAAATTACTTCTCAAGGTTGAGAAGACGCGGAATCAAACGGAGCATGGAGATGT
This sequence comes from Gryllus bimaculatus, assembly GCA_017312745.1. NCBI lineage: Eukaryota > Metazoa > Arthropoda > Insecta > Orthoptera > Gryllidae > Gryllus > Gryllus bimaculatus. The sequence continues at coordinate 6,753,600 of BOPP01000035.1, forward strand.
TACGTAACCCATACTATATCAACCCATAGGCCGCGAGGCAGAGGACCGTACGCCCGGATAGGCCTGAGCCGTTCACGCCAAGTACAAAACACAGTGTAACGAATATTGCATCATCTGCCCGGAATTCGCTGTGCGGATTGCGTCATCTGCCGGCGCCCCTTCCCCCTGAAGCTGGAACGGTTTCCGGGCTATTTGCGAGTTCTGCGTGAAGAAGTGAATAACGTCGCGGTGTGTCGAGACGAGCGCCGCCAGTATAATGCACCACTGCCGGCAGCCGCGAAGTGCAGTTTGTAAGTATAAGTATAGATAGAGCACTAGAATTAGTAGTCGGAAGTAATGCGGCCGCAATCAATCTAGTGTAAATGTAATCAGTGAATAAGCAGTCAGTTACGTCAGTGTGTTTGAAGTGAAGCTCTGCTGTAAAGTGTGCATTGAGAAAACAGTTGGTGCAATAGGGATCAGCAGTCAGCAGTTTGAAAGTCTGTCAGTGGAAGCTGAGCCTGTGAAGTGCGCATCGCCGGTAAACAGTGACCCTGGTCTGCTCAGTGATTGTGGGTCTGCGCAGTGGATTGGTGGTCAGCGCAGATGGAACGTGGACAGTGCATAGGACTTTGCGATAGTATAGATTGCAGGAGAACGTGTAAAATAAATATCAAGAGAACGGAGTCGTGTGTTAAGAAAAATAATACAGTGAAGAGACAAGAACTGTGTAATATACCTTAAATAGATCAGTAGTTTAAGCTATAATTAGTTTAACAAATAACGAATACCAGTGTGAGTTTTAATTCACCACAGAGAAACCGTTACAAGACATACACAAATTATACTCGAGCTGGAATATATTACATACTAAAGAGACGAAGGGAAGCGCTCATCGTGGTCAGAAGCACCGTCTTCCCGGCGAGAAGTGGGCACTTCCGCGTCCGCGTGTGCACGGCCGCCACAGGGCGCCCGCCGTCGCGGGTGCCGACTGGCACTGGCGGCAGGCGGAGCGGAGCGGGGCGGAGAGCGCGCCTGTTTAATCGATTTAGCCGCGGCGTCCGCCGCGCCGCTCTCGCTAGAAGGCACTGCGGCGCCGCCGGCCATAGGCGATTTCCGTAATACAACACGCGCCGCCCCGCCCCGCCCCGCTCCGCTCCAGCATTCGGCCTAGCGAGCAGCCCTCGCTCGCGCGGTGCGATCCGCGCGCCGCACAGACAGCGGACGTCGATGCGGTTCGCTGTCTGGAGGAGAATCCTAGAAAGCCGGTTCTCCGAGCGTAGTTTTCCGTGGTTTCTTCGATCAACATGAGGCGAGGAATGCCGGAGTAGCATTCCAAACAAAAACGGGCCAGAACCGCGCGATCTTTCCCTCTCCAGTTTCCCTGTCTTATTCTCATCCCTTATATTACACCCACTACACTATCACACACGCCGGAGAGACGGTCGGAGTCTAGAGCTTGTCGCGATCTGGTCGGTGTCCGGCTAGTGGAAGATAACTTTGGGATGGAGGAAAATACACTGCCGACTGTGGGTCGGAGCCAGACATTTGCATCAGCGGCGCAACGATCACCTCGCACACAAAACATGTTACTAGACTTACGGACTAATGTCATTTAGTAGGTGCCCGAATACCAAGTCAATAATCGAACGTCGCGGGTCTGGATGGAAAACTCTGCGTTAAAAGGAGCTTACAGTAGGGAGGTTTAGACTCTATTTGTCGTTCTGACTGTGTTTTTTTGTGCTGCTTAGGGCTGTCAATTGATGACACTGCAGTGCCTCTGACCGGGATGGTCCTAGGCTCGAGCCCGACGGGGCAGATTTTCGACTCTAGCTCGAAGCTAGAGTTCAAACACAGGCCGCTGTCTGGGAATTCTAGCGCCGCTGCACTGCTTCGGCAGTCAATTAATGGCCACGGAACTTGGCGCGATCATTCCTTCTCATTCTCAACTCATCTTCACTGCCTAAGATCTTGATTACGACATTATATGAGTAAGTGTATGTCAGGGCTCTGATTCGCATTTGAAGTATTGCCGCAAGATTTGAAGAACAGTCTCTTCACACATACAAAGTTCATTCTTTCACTACAGTCCTCTCCTGCTACGATACGACTTTTCATGAGAAACGTTTAAAAAGTGCACTCAAGTTATGAATGCATAAAAAACTTATACCACATTTTTTACGTTAATTTTCGAGATATTGATATCGTGACACAAGATTTTCAGAGTAATTGTATCAAAAAAAAATAAGATACAGGCCAGTCGCTCACTTCGTTTACTGAATAATTAAAGATAATGCAAACTTTCTGTATAAACAATTGAATATCTGTCAATGTTATGGTGAGATAAGTGGCTATTATTGTGACTTGTGCCACACTGACCGTCCTCGTGTTGGTTCTAATTGATATTGGGCTACTTATGGATTTTGTACTGGTAATCAGCTTATCACGAGACAACACGCTTGGTTTTGTTCGACATCTTCATTTTTAAATTTAGTTTAAATCTTGCTCGGCATGTTCTGCCTATAAGGGCGTTGAGTGTAAGATCAATAACTTTAAAGGATGAAACTTTAGAGGACATCTTCTCGGTATAGCGATGTGAACATTTGTATTGAAACTATTTGGAATTTGGCTTGTGAATGGCTTTAAAGTGAATAATAAAGCTTTTGTTGTTGATTTACATGATGGTGTATTTTCGGACATAACACTCATCAGTGTTTCAAACTACACACTACGTACCAGAGTATGATCATATTGAAAATTTCAGAAAAAACCAAATCTGATTATATTCGTTGGTTGACTAAATAAACGTTCACTTTTTTCAATTTCATAATCAAACTGAAAACCAAGAAGCAGGTTATTAGTTTGATGTCTGCACGATATAGGCTTTTTTCCTTACATAACATTACTTACGTAACTAAGTTATTTACAAGAGAAATGATATTGATCAGGAAATATTTTCAACAAAAATATGAAACGCAAATATTTTACCGAGATTTTAACTAGTCTCTTAGATACATATTATTTGTTAAGAGATCAATATTTAAAACAATTATTTCATCCGGTAATATGACGCGATCATGACAGTTAATGTTGAAAATTGTTTGTGCTTTATAGTTATTTGCTTCGGTATTGAAAATTTTGTTTGATATAGATGTTGTCTGAATTCTCCATGTATACTTTTAATTGCAGCCGTCTGTTAAATTATTCTTGTCATATTTGTTGTGCATTAAAAAAATAAAACAAATGGAAAGCAAGGGAAAATAGACTTTTTATCAAATGTGTCGCGGCCTTCTGTTATTCATGGTAAGTGTACGTTCATTGAATGTTTTCTTAAATAGCAGTGTTGTATAAAACGAGAAGGGAATATCTTTCTTTAGTTATTTTAATCATCAAACTTTCTTTACGTAGTATTTGAAATTAGTTAACAAATATAACGTCTCGCTATTTATCTCCATAACAGGAATGAAAATATTTCAACTCATAAGTGTACAAACAAAAATACATTTTAATGTTAAGGCTAAAACATTATCTTTCCTATTTGAGATTGACATTTTATGGTTAAGATTATTGGAATCTAATTATGTTTCTCAACTAACTTATTTTCCGAGACATACCACAAATTAAACAGGCATTAATTGAATCAGCGTGAGGAGAAAGGACAAGTGCAAATAATGCATTCTTATTTGATAAAGTTTTCTTGAAGCAAGGCAAATTGTACTGTGAAGAGAGGAATCATCAATACAGTGTTTCGGCAATAAATTGCAAATGGAGATAGCAGTTTGTGGAGAAGGGGAAAGAAAGTCACTGACAGTTCCGTTACATCTCAGTATATAAATTTTGGTGTTGAATGTTGGAAATGCGTATCGTGTTATGCATGCATGCAGTGTCTAATGGTATGGAAAAACATGGGACGTGCCTATTCTGGGTGCCAACTCAACATGGGCTATTTAGTATATACCCGTTGAGACAAATAACAACAAGCCCTAATCTTAAGTCTTCTGACAAGGACGCAAATTAAATGTTTGCCATGGGTCGCCTGAATATCTGGATGCGCTTCTGCATGTCATTCAATGTATGCAAGTTTACATGACAGAGTTTATAGGTTAGCAAAGCTTCTCCAAGCTGGTAAAATCCGCCGGAGATAATAAACAGTAACTTAACCCAGCTAAATTTCTGAAGGCAGATATTACAATATAATAATGATCATTTTTAAGTATGTTGTCTCTGTCAAGATCTTCATAGAGAGCAACCGAAAATAGAATATCTTGAGGTCGTTATATATTAAAATTAAATAATCTTTGTTCATAAACAAATTATCAGAACTAGTGTATTAAATATGGTTTTGTCGAAAAATATTTTTTAAATAAATTTTAGATTAATTGATGCGCTCAAGTTGGATGTTTGCTCCAAAATTGAAGAGATTGCAGTAAAGACTTAGGGTACATTTGTGTGACAGAGCTGAACTTCTATCCACAGACAAAGAGGCTAAGAAATTTTATAAACCAAGCAAGAGAATCGAGCACTTGCTTGTTCTTTTTTTATAACTCTTTACAATACGAAATTGTATTCATTCGAGCCACTTGTTGCTACACAAAAATTTATTTTGTAGATAAATTATTTTCCTAAACAAATATATTCTAAAATATATGTAAACTTTATTCATTTATGATGTCGTACTCAGTTTTCTTTAAACTTGATTCTGGAACACTGAGGAGAAAAAACCATCAACAACAATTAAAATCAAATTCTCATTACATCAAAGTTATTTAATGAAAAGGGACGTTAAAACAATTAATGCTATCTAGCTGAAGAAAAATGACAGATAATATTGAAATTGTGAGAATTATTTAATGTTTTCTTCCTCTTAGAAAGTTGCAAAAATACTTTGTTCTTTTCTCCTGATCCGATTCAATATAATTAATCAAAATGATAAACACTATTTTATTGATTTGCAACAACTTTAAACATTAAAAATTATCTAATTTTTGGTGTTTTTTTTTTTCCAGAGAATGTGTAAATCGAAGCACTCCAAGTGAGAAGCAGGTAAAATTAAAAACGCTTCATTGAATGTTACATAATGAAAATACTGTTAGCTTATCATAAAGTTTATAATTATAATTTTAGTCTGCATCTATAAGGGAGCTGTATGTTCCTGGTGCCGAGGTTGCGCTTCAAGATTTCTTTAAGTGACACCAAATCCCGATTAAAAACTGCAGTTGAACTTTTATGGACTGGGGATTGTGAATAACATTATAAAATAAGTAACGAAAATTAAACATTTTAAATAACTCATTTTATTTTATGTATTTCCATGATAAATAACCGGCATTAAATGAATCAATAATTTTTATAACGAACTGAAAATAATAGCAGATATTCGAAAAGGGAAATTTTGGTTGTAATAATTAAAGTTAAGCCTCTGCATGCTGTCTTCAGGCCTGAATATTTTATACATTTGTATGTCTTAATTAACTTCCCTGATTATATAGTTTGTAAATTGCACGTTCCCGTTCCAAAGCCTCTCTCATCATGAATTTTGATTGAATTTAGAATTTTGGAATGGAAAAAAAATTATATCACTTCTGGCATTTATAAATGGAGAGATCTCTTATCTACAAATGGTACCTTGTAATTATTTTCTTAATAATTGGCAATGCAGTTAAGATAATATATTGATTAATACTAATAATCATTATAACTTATTAAATAATTATAATTTACATTATAATGATTATTCTTTCTTCTTCTATTTTATCTTCACTAAAGAAGTTATGAGTAGCTTGAATATAAATGTACTCCACGTTGGATCAAAATTACTAAAGAGCGAAATTATGGGACTTTTTCTTTCCCTTACAATACTTTGCTCAAAATGTCGGAGTGTTCCCCAAAAAGCAGTGTCTGCAATTATTTATTATTATTTTATATTATTTTTGTTTATTCTCAAAGTTTTTTGGCTTTCATATGGATACCACACATTACAATATCAAGAGCATGGTAACGACAGACATTATTTCAAATCTACAAAACAATTAGGCATTCTAACATATAAACATCAAATAAATGTTCTCGATTGTAACATAAAATCTAACCAGTTTTCAAATTCTATAACAAATACATTTCAGAATTGAGCTTTCAAGACCAACATTGTCTCTCATGACATCCGACTAGTGAGCAGTGCTGATTATAAACCGACTTTGGAGGTCCGATGATAATGCTCTTCTCCAAGATCTTTCAGCGATAGCAGAGAGTTTGGTATCACGCAGTTGCTATATTATTATTATTATATTATTATTATTATTATTAATTATTATATATATTAGTTATTATTTATGATATTTTATTTATAATATGCATTATTTATTTCTGTTGCAAATTCTATTTCGTAATTCAACATTTTGTCTTTGCAAGTGGTCTCCAGCGCAGTGGGAGATATCTGTCCCTAACAAAGCCTGCTCAAAGCGAATGGTCGGCAGCTGAACTTTCATCGGCGCGGAAGCGTCGCGGCGGGCGGTGGCGGCAGCGGTGCCCAGCGCGGCTGGCGCGGCGTGTAGCCAACAGTGCGCTCGTCCGTTCGGACAGCGCCGGCCTGCCGCCACGCCACCTGCCAGCTGCGCCCCGGCATGGGCGACCGTGCGGCCGCTTCATCGCGTTCGACGCCGTCGACAAGCCTGGTGCCTTCCTCTCGCGACGCTGAGCCCGCGCCTGGATATGAGTATGGGTGATTATGATGATTGTTGTAGAGATTCCGGGCACGCCAACTACAGGTCATAGTCCCGTAGTTGGAATTGCATGTTATTTTTGCTCGGTGAGGGGCCGTCATCTTTGCCCTCGCTGTTAGGCGAGACCCCGGCGCGCGATCCTATGTGTGCGGATAGCGAGGTTTTCCCCGATAAACATGTATCTCCCATAAGCAGGGCACTGTCTCAGTCCGGGTCAAAGCTCTTAAGATCCTGACCGGGTCTCCCGGCTGTGTTGGTAATATAGTGAGTGTTATGTGTTGTGTGTAAAGATGAGGATAGGACCAAGGAAGAGGCGAGGTGAGATCGCGCGCGTCCCTGTACCCGTTTGTTAGCTACTGGCCCAGCATTTGGCCTGGTGTTTGATCGGAGAAACGACGGAAAAACTAGCGATCAGAGAGCCGGCCGCTAGAATTCTCTCAGGCTGGACTGAATTCGACCTAGCACAAGTAGTGTCGAAAATCCTTCCACGTCGAGTCTCGAATCGAGGACCTCGGACAGGTGGGACTTGCAGTGAACATCAGTTTGATGCTTCGAGCCACTCTCTCCGTCCACGACTGGACGTTCGCGGACTGGTGGCTCAGGTTTGGAGTTCTTGATGGCGTCGCGAATATTTTTGACACTTGTATGTAGCTGTGGTCAAATTCAGCCTATTGTCTGGAGGAAAACTCTAGCGGGCCGGCTATAATCTGGACTGAAGTTTCCATAGTTTATTCGTATCAATACACGGCGAATGCCTAAAGCAGTGTTACAAATATAAACGGCACGACCCGCGGTGATCTTTCTTCCTCTTCCTTGAATCTATCCTCAATCCTCTACTTTATTACACTCGACACTTACGTGCATCTACATTAGAGCACATCATCGGGCTTTGAGCGTGAACGGCTACGGAGCTGCACCTCTTGCTGGCATTCTCACAGAGATAAAATCTATCACCGTCGTGTAATAGAGTGTTCTCCGATCCAGCTTTGAGAGAATACTGCGCCTATCGGGATTACTACATGCCTCCACTGAGGGAACTAATGACTTAATTGGTTGATGCACCAGAATTCATACTCACTCACATAGTGTGCTGCCTCTAAGGGATCGAAGATATGGTAACCTGCCCATGCGCCGAAAGGTAGAAGCTTGTGGGATGGGGAAGGAAGATTCGCGCGCGAACCGTTCATTCACCGTACTCCTCCGGAATTTCGAATACATCCGAGTAATCCAGGGAAAGTTCTATCACAATAAGTCTGCAGCTAGAGTTCTTACTATCGCTTTACAACTTATAAAAAACATCATGCGTTGCTTACATTGCATGGCGTTACGAAGAATCTCGTCACTGCTTTTCGAGGGGAGCTCAAGACCGCTACAATGAAGCTGATTCGCTCTTACAACTTCGCGTATCCCGTTTCGTTTTCAACGCTGCTGTTTTGCAGCGACCGATTTTTCATTTGTCGAAAGGACTGCGTCACTCGATAACTCATTTCGTGACATCAGGCCTCTCAACGCTTCGTTCTGATTGTTACTCGTGTATGTTTGAAGTCGAAGCCTATCATCAAAATGTAAAAACTCTAAACGCTGTAAAGCAAACAATCGGAAGATTTAATGGGCAAATTGAGCGACCATAGAATGTACTCCTTCGACCAACCATCGTTCTTGAAATTGGTTATTGAGACACGCATATTATCAGAGAAAATGAGGTGGAGCCCACGTGCGTAAATCATATTCTTTGCATGACGGTCCTAAATGTCCTTCCCTTCACTAAGAAATCATTTCTCAAGCGCATATACGTTCTTACTTCTCGTGATCTCCCACATTGAAACTGTTCCTCAAGTGAAACATGATTTACCCCAAGCGTTAGTGGATGCTGAACGTTTTTTACGCAAGGTAATTGCGTCCTAGGAATACTTTCTACATAAGTGCACTTGCTGGCTACTGAACTCTCATCTGCCGGCATAAATGAAATGCATATTTTAGACACCATTATGTCTAAAATATCTGGAATAATATACTATTGTACGGGCAGTGTTGTTGGCTGCCAAGGTGTTGCTATTACATCTAAGTTATTGTTTGCCGCAAAAGATTGTAATTTAGTGCCTTGCTCGGTTGTGCAATTGCATCCGCAGGCTTGGTTTTTACTGTTTAGGTCTTCCTAGTAGCATAACGTTGGTGATTGTTATTAAATAATTCTCTTGTATTCTTTACTGAGAATTGTTATCGGAGGTTTATAAGGCTGTTTTTATTGTGTAATCTTTATTATCTATGGTTCGGTGACTGACACAGTTTCCAGTGAAGTATTGGGACTAAGTACGTTGATGTTTGACTCGGTTGACGAGCAATCAAACACCCCCCGCTGCAAACATTTAAATTCTGTCCTTCTATATATTTTATAACCAGAATTTTGAATTTATTCTTAGAACCAAGTGGGCCTTCGTATGCATGCAATATTAATTTGTGTGTCGTGAAGAAAAAATTTCTATTTTGTGATTGTTGTCTTTTTTTAATTCCGTTTGATTCCAATGTCATTAAAGTGATTTATTTGCCATTATGGAAATTTATTAGTACTGACTGTATGAATATTTGAATTTGCGGTTGGTGGTTATTACGTTGGGATACATCAGTGGCATTTGGTTTGTAAATGATTGACCGTGACCACGGGGTATGTCTTTTGGGAAGGGGAGGAAAATCCGAGGGCTAAATGTTGGAGGGCTACGAGAGGGAATTGTTGACGGCGGCGTTGTTGCTCTGACCCTGACCTGCGGTCATTTAGAAGTTTGAACTGCTTGTGAGTTTCGGAAAATGCGTACAGCCCTTTTGTAATTGCGCGTGTGCTCTCGCCCTAGTTCACACCCAATTCGGTTTGTCACTTTTTGGTTTTTGTGCATTTGAGATAGTTGTTGACCTTAATCTAACACACCTTCGGAGTGAGTCGGCACTTTGCTTTTGCTAAGATGTTCCTACCTTTGACAAACGTATTACATTATATGTGGTAGTTCGATTGTTCTAGGTTGAAACTTGTATGACGCAATGCATTTCGGCGGTTTTAAGCTTAATACTGACTTCCCCTCTTTATTGTCTTTTATTTCTAGAGCACAAATTTCGATTGGAGTTTTTCTTTTGTGCAATATCTAGTCACTTTGGTAACAGGTATTTGAGTTCAGTTCTTTTAAAATGTCAGCTTCCGAGTAACATGGTGGGGATGCCTTCAACACATGCATTAAGGGAGGTTTTTTTTTAATAAAGGGTCGCGGAAAGAATAAAATTGTT
>BOPP01000035.1:6765903-6778215 GCA_017312745.1 Gryllus bimaculatus
TTTTTCTGGTGGAAAATTAGCATTAAATGAGTGTTTAAAATACAGAACATCGTACGAAAAATATTTCGTAAACCCCTCAACATCTTGCGACGACTGGGCAAAAATATCCTCTCCTCGCCCCAGACATTGGACGAAGACGGATTAAAACGTAAACACATGAGCGTGATTCGTCTTATGAAATGAACATGAAATGAACACGAAGTGGACTCATAATTATAAATTAATAATAAAAAACGAATGCCAACAAAAGAGGCCAGATAAATGATTGCGTTTCTGTTGCGTTTTGTAATTTTTGATTAGAGTGTGGAGAATATTGCTAATTTTTCTGGTGGAAAATTAGCATTAAATGAGTGTTTAAAATACAGAACATCGTACGAAAAATATTTCGAAAACCTCTCAACATCTTGCGACGACTGGGAAAAAATATCCTCTCCTTGCCTCAGACATGGGATGAGGACGGATTTAAACGTAAGCAGATGAGCGTGATTCGCCTCATAACACGAAATGAACTCATTATTACAAATGACAGCATTGCTTTCAGCCTCTCGGCTCAGTTGGTTACATGCGAGGGGATTAACATGATTACTAATTAATAATAAAAATCGAACGCAAACAAAAGGGGCCAGATGAATGTTTGCGTTTCTGTTGCGTTTTGTAATTTATGGTTAGTGTGTGGAGAATAATGCTAATTTTTCTGAAGAAAAATTCTTCTTGTAGCTTCAGACAGATTCACCCGCATATTCAACATCGAGCGACGACTGAGCAAAAAATCTTCCTCAGACGTTAGATGAGGCCGGATTTAAACGTAAACACATGAGCGTGATCAGCCTCGTCACACGAAATGAAGTCTTTATTACAAATGACGGCATTGCTTTCAGCTTCTCAGTCCAACTGATAGAATGAGAGGAGACGGCGTGTACGCAGGGCTCCATGGCGGGCAAGATGATCTCGCTGCGCGCGGAGTTCATGGGCGAAGTGCTGCTGGACGGGCTGCCGACCCCCGTGGACGACTACGGCCGCGCCAGCACCATCTTCGAGGCGCAGCTGCGCTGGACCAGCACCTCGTGCGAGTCCATGGACAACATGCTGGCCAATCCCGTGCTCCGTGAGTGCCCCACCGCTCAACGAGTTCCCGTTCAGAGAGTTAATTTGCATTCATTTAATTCATTTTCGAGATTATGAAAAGAAAACTTATTTATTAAACTGATTATTAAACTGATTTTTAAGGGAGAGAAAATCCTACGTATGCCTTCCTTCGGAGGGGAAGTAAAGCCGGCTGTCCCATGTTAGTAGATTTACTTGCATGTAAAAGATCCTCAAGCCTAAAAGACGCCTCTGAGCTAAATTCAACTCGCCTGTTTCTCGCCCAAGAAATACCTCCTTTCTCTGCTAGTTGAAGAAAGGAGCGTAGCGAAATTTGCGTGGTCAGACGGAAGAGCGGGCCTGATGGCCCGAGACTCGCCACGTAAAATAAGGCAAATTCAATTCAATTCAAAAACACGTCTGGTTTTACGACTCTATTCCGTTCCGTTTACGAGTCATGCATGATAATGGTATGCTGCAGCGTGTCGCGAGTTGCATCGGCGTGTTACATAATTTTTTAGTAATTACATAATTACTATTAAAATGACTACCTGGATGACCGAGGTGACTAAAAGGTGTGCCGACTCAGCGTCTCGGTCTGAAGGGTCGTTGATTCGAGTTCCGCCGACGGCGTGGTAGTTAGTCACTTGTTAGTAGTGTATGTGTTGTCGCGGAGGGCCTTGTGAGTCTGCTAGCCTCAGACCGAGGAGCCCGCAAATGTGTCTGATGTAAGGGTTAATACGTCACCCCGTGTGGAACATAGTGGGTACCCGGCGCGAATAGTCGAAATCAACATCCCCAGAAACTGGAAAAGGCACAGGAAAAAAGAAATTAAAATATAGCGTGGAAATGCAACCCTCAACAGGCTGCAGCATACCGTCACCCACATTTAATAAGGGTGATGTGAAGCACAAATTTAAGACATTCTATCTCGTACCGCATATAAATATTAACGATACCATAATTTATTAAATTTCTTAAATAATTTCTTTCTCTACTAAAGTAAATAATTGGAAACGTTTCAATAGATCACTTAAACTAATAATTTAAAATAACTCTTGCCCCTATTTTTTTGTTTTTTTAAATGGCAATTAAAATGCATTATAAGTAATTGTTTAACCCTTATGCTAGGAGTACAGCAGGTTTAACCTTAGAGTTTAGGGGATAGTATGAATTTCTTTTCGTTTAGCCATCTCCAGTTAATACCTACTTCCCTGGCCGTCTGTACAGTGTAACGGATATTCAAATAATAATAATAATAATAATAATAATAATAATAATAATAATAATAATAATAATAATAATAATAAGTCGACTCCGTGGTGCAGACGGTTGCGGCAGCCGTCGTCTGCGCCTAGGAGGCTGCAGGTTCGCGACATGCATACACATGGTCGTATTTGTGATTGGTTCTTCACCCGTCATCATCACATCATCCTATCATCACATAATTCCCACTTCAAGGCGTCAAGCCTTGTTATACTGAGGGATACAGCTGAAAAGCTCATCCTGAAATAATTACACACGTTAATCGTGAAGCATGGTCAGTAATGGCATGTATGCCAATAATAATAATAATAATAATAATAATTAATAATAATGCGATAGATTGCCAGCGCTAAGCACTAATGCCTAGTGGTTTCGGCCAGAGATCGACGGATTCGAGTCCCATCTCGGCATGGGTGTATTCGGTATGTTTGTATGACTGCTGTCACCTTCAACCCTCAATACATTTCATCTTGCATACCTCAGTGGCTATAGCCCTGGGAATAAAAATCGGATTCAGCTAAATGTTGTCTTCCATATAGTTATACTCGTATGCACCTGCCTCCGATAATGATACTGAGCCATGCTAAATGGCAAGGTGCATACATAACCTGGTGCTAGTCAGCCACTCGCAAGCAAAAAAAAAAAAAAACTTATAACTTCATACGCATTAGGGCTCCATATAAGCTCCATACGCATTTAGGGCGCGCGCTCCAGTTACTGCTGGCGCTCGACGCGGATCCCGACGGCGGCGAGCGCCGACGGACGGGGCCGACGGCGCGGAGCGCGGGCCACCGCAAGGGCGCGGCCGCGCGCGCAAGAGCAAGCTGGCCAAGGCGGCGCCCAGCTCGGCGCGCCTGCCGCTGCCCATCCTCGGCCCGCCGCCTTGACTCTGCTGCCCCTGCTCATGGAGTGCAGCGAGCGCCCCCGCTCAAAGCCGCAATATTATGAACATTCCAGTACCAAAATTCTCAAGAAATTGGTTGATAAAAGTACACGTGATTGTTTAAACCATAAAATCTCACTCCATTAGCCAGAAATCCTTAGGGAGAGAACTTATATTTTCCTTTCATTTTTATAATTAAAGAGACATACACACGAGCCTAAAACTTCACAGCGATTAAATTCTTTTGAGAATAACGTTACCCCGATGAGCAGTGTAAGTAGATCTGAGATCGGGAAGGGTAAATGTGGCTCTGGAAGTGAGAAGTCCCACTAGATAGGCGCATCCTATTGGGTAGATGGGCCTGCAGTCACTAGGGTCCTTCGGGAAATAGGGCCTGGGGGGCGAGAGCGGGACCACTGTTTCTCACCATCCCAGTCATTCGAACCACCACCGAGTATGCAGAGGCGTGCCCCTGACGTACCCCGGAGGGAGAGAGAGAAAGCGACCGAGCGAGCAACTGAGAGTATGGGCGTGTGAGAGAGAGGGGGGAAGAGATAGGGAGAAAGAAAGACAGCGAGTGAATGTGCGAAGTAGAGACGACAAGGGAAGGATTGAGAGAGAAAGGTAGGTAGAAAGAAAGGGAGAGAGAGGGAGGGAGGAGGAGAGAGAGGAAGGGAAAGAGAGCGAGTGAGTGTGTGAGAGAGAATGAGAGGGAGGGAGATAGGGAGGCAGAGAGAGGGACAAAGAGATAAGAGGGAAGAGAGAGCGAGTGAGTGTGAGGTTGAGAAGAAGTGGGAGGGAGAGACAGGGAAGGAGGGAAAGGGAGGAAGAGAGAGGGAGAAAGAGAGAGGGAGGAAAAGAGAGAGATAGTGTGTGTGTGTGAGAGAGAGAGAGGGAGAGGAAGTGAGAGCGATGGAGTGTGTGTGAGAGAGCGAGCGACAGAGAGAGTGTGAGAGAGAGGGAGAGAGAGCAAGTGATTGCGTGTGAGGTAGAGAGGGAGAAGGAGAGAAAGGGAGGGAAGGAGGGAAACGGAGGAAGAGAGAGGCAGGAAGAGAGAGACTGAAGGATGGAGAGGGAGGAAGAGAGAGGAAGCAAGAGAGTGAGCGAGTGAGTGTCTGAGGGAGAGGGAGGGGCAAAGAGAGAGAGAGAGAGAGAGAGAGAGCGATCGCGTGCGTCGCCAGGCGAGCAGCAGCTGGAGGAGGAGCTGTCGCTGGAGCCCGAGCGGCGCGGGCCGCCGCAGGAGCTGCGCACGTGGCCCGAGCTGCCGCGCCTCGTGGTGAGCGCGCGCCTCATGCGCGCGGTGGAGCCCGAGCCGTCGCTAGCCGGCCTGCCCACGCTCTCGGCCTCGCTGCCCGCCGTGCCCGAGCAGCGCCCGTCCTCCCGCGGCACGCTCGTCAACGGGCCCACCGCCGACCAAGCGCAGCAAGGTACGCCGACCGGCACGCTCCCTTGCCTTCGCGGCGGAGGCGGGTTTAGCGGGTTTAGCTGCGTCGGATTCAACCACTCGCCGGAGCAGAATCCTAGCCGCAGGAGGCTCGGATGGGCACGTCTCCGTGGTTTCTCTGGTCAATACCAGGCGAATGCCGGAGTAGTACCCTAGAAACGGGCCACCGTGGACCGCGTGCAATTTTTCCGACCGTTCCCTTCCTTTCCCCTTACCCTTGTCCTTACATGGAGTGGAATACCACATACATCGCGAGATCAGACGGGAGCTTACAGGTTGTCTCGGCTGGGACGGTGCCATGAAGGAAGAGATGCTTGGAGGAAGAAATACGACGGATAGGTCTCCACCGAATGCCACGTTTAAAAGGTTAGCAACATCGCCACTTATAATATGCACAAAATTACCTGGCCGATGACCGAGGTAGTTGACAGCCCGGGTACCATAAATATTCACCACCTCTCAATTAAGGTCAGCTGGTGAAGGAGGCTGACAAAAGATGAGGTTGCTCAATTAGTAAGTAATTAAAAAAGTACCAGTCAATTTGCAGTGCGGCAAGAAATCAACGTTACAGGCATTTAAAACTCACACGAAGGTAAGATTAATGGTTCGAGAAGGCGTTTACATTTGCTGCTGAATGCAAAAAAGAGTTTAAACAAGAAAGCAGCGGCATTAGCTATGTGAACTGTAGGTAGGCAGCGAGCACAAATGTTTTCGCAACCAGACACCTATAAAAAACTCGAAATATTCGTACAAAGATATTGGAGGTATTTCACCTTTCTTATGCTGAGAATGTTTTCCCCAACGTTCTTACTTTAACACGTTAGTTGAATGAAAGTTGATCCGAATTGCAACTAAAGAGAGCACTATTATTACGAAATTTCCAGAATGGCACATACAAATTGAGTTTTCTATTTGTTCCTGCCTCATTGAAATAAACAGATCATCATTAGTAGTGTCATTTTAGCTCCCGATTGGATGAAACCGCAACAGCTGATTAACGTCAAGTGCACGACCGAATAAAACGTTCTATAGGGGCTCCACCAGCCCCCGCCCAGCGTAGGCGCGCGCTCGGTTCGCAGGCCACGCGGAGGGGTCGGCCCCGCAGCGCAGGCGCTCGTCCCAGGTGAACATCCAGCTGCCGCCCCAGCCGGCGCCGCGCCGCGGGAGCGTCTCGCAGGGCATGGGGCCGGGCCCGGGGGCGCCCGGCGGCCGCACGGTCTGGCGGCACGGCGGAGCGCGGAGGCGGAGCGAGGGACATGCAGGCCGACCTCGACACGGCAACGTGCTCTTCTGGCGTGGATCGCTGTTCGCGCCGCCGCCGCCGCCGCCCCGATGCGGTCTACGTCGCGCGTCTTCCTTCCCATCTCCCAAGTGCGACTCACAGCCCAGCACGTCTGGCTTTGGACGAACTTCTTCGTGAGCGGTCACCTCCTGTAGGCGATTTCCCATGTGTCCGGAGCGAAAACTTGTTTTCAGGCAGAATTTGCTTATAGTTGGTACATCTCTGGAGCAGAAGTACCTCTGAAGGGGGTCATATGCGTCTATATAGCTAAATCGAATTCACCTACTCTCTAGTGGAGATTCTAGCATCCGGCTGCTCTAATCGCTAAAGCTTTCCGTGGTTTTCCCGATCAACACCAAGTGAATGCCGGGTTAGTATCCTAACAAATGGATTTCAACGAACAGCGCGCGATCTTTCCTTCATATTCCTTGTCCTATCCTACCCCTTACGTACACACACTAGCTCACGTACATTATCCTACCACACTTGTCGGGAGAGCAGTCGGCAGCTTAGAGTTTATCCCGGCTGGTGCGGTACCCGTCTGGTGGAGATAACTGGTTGGGGAAAACCTCGCAAGCGGACGGGTAAGTCGGCGCAGGATCTTGCCATTCAGCGGGGAAAGTCACCGTCACATTCAGCGATAAAAACATGCACGACACTTACGGAAACAATGACCTTTAGCAGCTATGGCGCCCGAATTCACTAATCAATCAAATATTCATCCTACCATCTCCAAGACCTTTCTAAGTCGCCTAAGAAAATTTGGTGGGAAGGAAATAGGAAACTTTGATGATCTTTGATAATATTGAGTCTGTAATCAAAATCCACTTTTCAGAGTATTTCATATCAAAAAAATGCTTTATGAATATCTTCAGAAATCTTATTTATTTCATAGTACTGCCAATTTTTTATGGTTTTAGATCAAGAAAAAATTGAAAAAAGTAACGATAGTAAATTTTATGTTTCCTTGGATATGGAAATATCGTGGTCGTAGTGAATGTGAGTGGTAACTATAAAACACGAGGCAGTGTGGTGTGCATAAACGAACGAGCAAATTCAACTTTATCCTGTTTTCACCACATACTATCATTTCCTACCAAAGTTCCTGTCAACGAAAACATCAAGTTCGTAGAATGGCAAACTCCTCTTTACTCACTTTGATGTCAAAATTGCAAGATTATTGGCTTACCGGGAGACGCCGTGTTCTATAAACTTTCTACATACTATAAACTTTCACGGAGCGAAATGCCAATCTCAATTCAAATGCCAATGCATTTTACCCTTAGGAAGGTCTATGTATGTCGGCCCAAACGTTGTCAATTGTTCCTAGGAAGTGGCGTCTCCTGGACAGCCAACAATCTATTGTCTCCGACGCATTCAAAACCAACGCCGATCTTCAAGGACATGTTGGTCCCTCGAGAGTTCATTCCCATTTTCGTCGCAATTCATACGCAGCTGGATCAAAGCGAGCGTACGATAGTGTCGGGAGCGTGTGTGCGTGCATGTGGCAGGAGCTGACGCAGGTGCACTGGCCGGGCGGCACGTGGTGGGAGGAGCCCGACGGGGAGCTGTCGCTGCGCTGGAGCACGCTGCCGCAGGTGCCGTCGCGCGCCGCGCTGTCCAAGTACAGGTAAGGGACCCGCCCCCGCCCCGCCCTCACATCAACGCCACGCGGGAAGCGAACCGACAGTCCTTTAAATGCGTAGGTGATGCAAACAGAACATTTGCAGCACTCCAAGTAAGCAACATTCCAGGCATTTAAAACTCACACGAAGGTGGTTCGAGAAGATGTTAACATTTACCAACACTTGACTTGAGTTGCTGCTAAATGCAAGGGCCAGTTTAAATAAGATAACAGACACATTAGCTGCATTTGCAGGACTGCAATGAATTAGCATTCCAGGCATTAAAATCTTACACGAAGGTAAGATTCGTAGTTTGTGAAGATGTTGACATTCAGCAACACTTGATTTCAGTTGCTGCTGAATGCAAGGGGCACATTAAATAAATAAGATACCAGCGCCATTAGGTGTATTTGTAGGACTGCAAGGAATCGGCATTCCAGGCATTTAAATCTCACACGAAGGTGGTTCGAGAAGTTGTTGACATTTACCAATACTTGACTTCAGTTGCTGCTGAATGCAAGGGCCAGTTTAAATAACATAACAACCCCATTAGCTCTATTCGCAGGTCTGCATGGATTCAACATTCCAGGCATTTAAAACTCGCCTGAAAGTAAGATTCGTGGTTCGAGATGTGGACATATATCAACACTAGACTTCAGTTGCTGCTGAATTCGATGGATAATTTAAATAAGATAACAGAGTCACTAGCTGTATGAACCGTAGATAAATAGTGAATGCTTGTTTTTTTTCTTTTGTGATCAAAGGTCATAAACACTTGAAACACAACAATCCAATATTACAGGATATTCGACATGAATTTAATCTTTTATACGCTGAGAGGCTTCCCTAGCGAATATGAACCACAAAAAGGAACATTTTACTTCCTTAAAGCCCTCGACACCTCAAATTCTTCACTAATTGCCCAAAATCTAGAATTGGGAGGCTTAAGACAACTAACATTCATTGTCTCGAGGTGGTAGGGAGATATAGACAGATTTATTAAAGTTCAAAAAATGGTACACCGAACAAATCTTTCAAAATATCTTAAAGTATCAATCCATACATCAAAACAGTAGCAAGGTGGAGGAAATCTATATTTCATCAAAAATTGATTTTAAAAGACTATTATTGATTCTGCTGTTAACATTTATCTTCATAAAAGTTTAAATTTTTGTCTGCAAGTAATAATTAGTAGATAGATTAATCCAACTGAAAGACTTTGCATATAAATTGACTTCCAGAACACACACGGTCATTTAAACCTTTCTCGTGACTCGGGGAGGAGTGTTGTCTGAGTTAACTACACCACGTAGCGGATGGAAAGATGCGGATGATGAGAAACATTGAGACGCTAAAGTGTAGAGGGATTCAAAATCCAGAACGATAATGGCAGGTGAAGCGAGAAAACAATTGACGCATTGGCTTCACAAACGTCAACATTAGTATCCTCGAGTATAGGAAACGAATGAACGTACTATATTATATGCGTACGGTAGATAAGCCTAGATGTGAAGTACAAAATACCA
This sequence comes from Gryllus bimaculatus, assembly GCA_017312745.1. Taxonomy (NCBI): domain Eukaryota; kingdom Metazoa; phylum Arthropoda; class Insecta; order Orthoptera; family Gryllidae; genus Gryllus; species Gryllus bimaculatus. The sequence continues at coordinate 6,775,013 of BOPP01000035.1, forward strand.
TCATCATACGTAAACATATGGGTATTATTGTTACGAATCTACACATCTTCGTATCAGTGGAATCACAATATCCCAATCCGTGTGTGAGAGATAAAGTATAAATAAAATTCGATTTATCAGTGAGAGCGTAGGCTTCCGCGGCCGGAGTCAGTATTTAATTGGCTGTCCGGGTGACGCTGCGTCCATGGCGAATGTGCCGACGTTTTGGTCGCCATTCTGCGATCTTCCTCCGGGCGTAATGCATTACAAACCCTTGATTTCTGCGTTCAATACCAGGCAAATGTCGAAGAACTACTTTAATGAACGAGCTAAGGACCGCGTGCGATCGTTCCTACCTCATCCGCGTCCCATAACATGTCGGTAGACCAGTCAGAAGCATAGAGCTTGTCCCGGCTGCGCGGTTTCCTGCAGGGGCGGAGATATCGTAACTGGAGGGGAAACCCCGCAAGGTGGGGTCGGCGCCGGATCTCACCTTCCAGCGGGAGAGGATGGTGAGATCTTCGCCACCTCTCGGGTTAAAACACTACCACTCTCAACTGCAGTAGACGTCAACGAATCAGTCTCTCGCCAACGGGGGCCATCCCATGGTGGGTGGGGGCCCTTGGCTTGGGTCGTGGGAGAAGTGTCAGCGTGGGCGTGGGCGTGGGCGCGTGCGCGCAGGCTGTCGGAAGACGCGGGCGAGGTGAAGTGCAGCGGCGACCTGCCCCCCGAGGTGGTGCACGAGCTGCTGGCGGCGGAGGGCCAGCGCGTGCAGTGGAACAGCATCCGCCGCTGCTACCTCTCCGCCACGGGCTGCAACTCGCTCTTCACCGCCATCGCCAAGTACGCCAGCATTTGACTTCGTAACAACCACGCCACATTTACAAGTTCTAAGATTCGCTCGTTTCTCATCTCGGGGACCTCTGCGCTTCACACTCGCGTATACTCACTACAACATTATTTTATACTCGATAATACTCATTTCAAATAAACGTATAAACCGATAAAAAACTAAGTAGACTCTCGCTACATGAGATGTGTTAGTGGTTTTATTAGCTACTCAGGAAGACCGCAAAAAATACAAAAACTACAACATCATTTTATACTCTATAATACTCATTTCAAATAAACGTATAAACAGATAAAACACTAAGTACACTCTCGCTACCTGAGATGTGTTAGTGGTTTTATTAGCTACTCAGGAAGACCGCAAAAAATACAAAAACTGAAATAGTTTCCATTTTGACTGAAAAAATGAAAATATTTGAATTTCTTAATCCTTTGTTTGTCATATCGGATATTACGATTATATTCTCTTAGTGCGTCACTGTTTGAAACACTTCTGGCGTCATGCGACGAAAAAAAAGAGGCTTCAGTATTCACGTGTAATGTTTCAAAACAGTCAACTTTTTGTGCTCCAGTACTCCATTTTCTATACATTACAGCGACACTTTTCCTTCTGCAGGCCGATAATGTACTGTTACTCGTATAAACGAAACTCCAGGAGGGACGCAAATGTCACTAGCGAAACAATTGATTGGCTTGAAGCGTTAAGGCAATTTCTCTATGGTGTGAACCATTTCATAAATAGACGCATTTAATAGACGCTATGAGACTGTCCGTTGCCCTTTGCCTGAAAAGTATTGGTATCCGTTGGGGCATTTCCAGCATAGGTTACTTTTAATGATAACGCTGCCAACTAATTATCACTTCCAGTCGCCGAGTAGCGAATGACATGAACATTTTCCGTCATATTCATGCTTGCGTCAGTTTCTGATTGAGCATATCATTTTAGGCCCGAAATTGAGATTTAAATTTGGGAGGCATTTGGCCTATGGACTTTTTCAAGTCAAAAGCTGAAATATTTTCCGCCTTTCAGAAATTCTTTTCCGAATATTGCCTGTCACGATGTATAAATATCTGATCTCATCTGGATCTGAGCTCGCGACCTTCTGTTATCCAGGCATACGTATTTGTCTGGATCGACCGCTCAAGACTTGTAATCTAGATATATGCATCTGTCTACTTACGTATTGTGACAATCCATTTCAAGATTCAAATGTTGTACATAAGCACGTTTAGTCCATCTTGGCAAGAATTGTTTATTACAAATCCTGTCTGACCAGTGATTGATCAACAAATCGTGTGGCCTCGCATTTCATTCACCATCACTCTTCATTCCAAACCTGCATCGCATATAAAATCCATCACCTCGAGCCATGTGCCAATGCGCCAACTCGGGTTTTGAAGAAATAATTATAAACGTTGTCATTGCCAACAATAGTATTTATTACAAGAGCAGCTTTCGATAGCCAATACTATTGACAACGTTTATAATTATTTCACGAAAAATGTCAACGATAAAGCACCACAACACCTACATCGGGTTTTGAAACCCCGTGTGCTAATCCCCAAACCGCAGGACCAAATTCTGAACACGGTTGTGCCCGCGCAGGCACCGGGTATGGCCGTTCGAGATCTCCACAGGCAGCGACAAGTTCCCCGTGCCGGACACGCGGCTCCAGCACCACGCCAGCAGCGGCGGCAGCTCCAAGGCCGCGCCCTCCGCCTCCAGCTCCAAGGGCGGGAAGGGCGCCAAGGAGGCGGCGCCCAAAGCGGCGCAGCAGTTCCACTGGGTGGCGTACGTCGACCTCACCAACCTGCTCTTCCCCGGCGGTGAGCGTTAAACTCCCCGACGCCGAACCTAGGTTGAATGTGGGGCCCCTACATGCATAAGTAGTTGCTGTGGGGACAGACATGGATGAGCGAATGTCCCGCAACTGTACTTGTAGGTCTGGCTGGTCCACCCCTATCTCGCCGGGTGTACGTGGGTAGAGGTGGGCGCGGCGTCTCGGCTAGGGAGATGCCGAAGAGGTCCTCGTTTGAGGACGCCACCCATGCTTGACCATTAGCCGCAATTTCTCTTAGACATTGCTCTGTCAGGGTCATCCAGTTCCCAAGACACTCTTATTTTTAATTCCTAGCATTCAGTCAATCGCGTGGCAGGAACAGCGTGGCAGGCAGGCTATCAGGCAGGCACGCGTGGAAGGTATAGCGTGGCAGTTAGGTGGGACAGGCATGCTGAATGGCACGCGTGAAAGGTAGGGCGTAGCAGGTAGGCGTGGCAGGCAAAAGTGGCAAGCACACGTGGCAGCAGACATAGCAGGCAGGATTGGCAGGTAGGCGTGTCAGGCACGAGTGGCAAGCAGACACGGCAGCAGGAG
>BOPP01000035.1:6780666-6799938 GCA_017312745.1 Gryllus bimaculatus
TCGATTGTGCTTGTTTCGGGCAGCACCACGTTAGAAATAGACTAGTTTCGATTGGTGTTCTTCATATTCAAGAATGTGTGCAGAGAGATGACTCGTCCTTTGTCAGAGAGGCCTGTTTTATTGTCTTTATTGCGACGCGTGGGTTCACAGATAGAATTCTTTCTGTCTTCGCGAATTTTATTCTCAAAAATACAGACATCGACGCATTGCTTGCACTAGATAGGGTAATATCTTAGCAAATTTTCCAAGATTACTTCTAAGAAGTTTAATGGGGTGGTGCGGATGGAAAATTAATTTGGCATGAATGGAAGAATAAAAGTTGGCAAAATTTAAACCTCATTCTTTAAGTGTTGTTAGTAAATAGCTTCTGGGGTTATTCAAATGTTAGGAGAAATATACATTTTAGTTTGAAAAGCCCGGAGAGGGATATTATAGGGAATCGTTAAATCATTGAACGTGTTTAAGCCAAAAAGTCAACTAAATATGAACGTATTATACGTCTTTTTAACGCTTTTTCTTTTTCTTTTCTGCATTTAGTAGATAAAACGGAGTGAAGTTATTTAAGATCTTTACAGGTAGAGAGTAGACTAACAAGAAAAGATCGGCACCGCGTTAAATGAGTTCTGCGGGGTTGCGTCATTCGCTCCCAGGGGTTTAGGAGCCGCAATAATGGAGAGGAAACATGGATGGTTTAAAAATAACTGTTTATTGTACGATAATTTATTTACACAATTTAAATATAAAATTAAATAATAAATTACATTAAATAATAAATAAGCACTGCCTCATTAGGCAATGGATTGGATAAAATGTTTATTAATTACATTACTTTTATATGTTGGGTTCTGCTTCTGTCATTCCTGTGTGTAAATCGATAAACTCCGATCAGAAAGTCAACGCTAGGATTTCTTATAGGGCAGCAGTGTATTCGACATAGATATTTTTGGCGATTCTTTTAAACGTGGGTTTCAAGATCTCGCACGAAAAAGTAGGGGGGGGCGGAATCCAAAGGGAGCCGTAAAAGGAAGCTGTAGCTTCGCAGGAAATAGGAGCTACAGCTCCAACTTACTTACGACTCCTATAGAGTCTGCCTTCCCTTCTTCTTCGTGGCGTGAACTTGCGACGGCGGTTAAAAGATCGAAGTACAAAAATGCCGCACCGTCGGGACTTATATCAAGTGGAGCAAGGCGAAACGTAGTGGTAGGCGCGGGCTGCTGTCGGGTGCGCACCTCGTACCAGCGGCGCAGCTGCGCGGGCGTGACGGGCTGGCGTCGGGGGCGAGAGGGCGGCGCCGCGCTGGGCGCTGGGCGCGCGTGGCCTCTGGCGCACGGCGCGACCAGGTGGCGTGGCCGCACGCGCCGATGGGCCTCCTGGGGTGACGCAATTGCCGCCAGCAGCTGCGCCTGAGGTGCGCGCGAACCGGACTGGCCGGCAGCGCCGCCACGCGTCCTCCGCCTGCCTCGCTGGCTCCGCCCGCCGACTCGCGCTTCCGCCAGCAGAGACAGCAGCGGCGCTGGTCGCCCGCAACCCGCTGCGGCGACGGAACCAGGAGATGATTCTTGATGGATGAATGATGATGATTATTATTATTTTTATTATTATTATTATTATTATTATTATTAATTTTATTATTATTATTATTTATTATTATTATTATTACTATTATTATAAATTAAATATAATTAACATAATATTCGAAATTTCATTTTATTTAAAAGTGTTAATAATCTCCGAACAATTTGAAAAGCCTTGAATTTTATTGACAAATTGAACATCAAAAATATTATTATTATTATTAATAATATTTAATAATAATAATAAATATTTTTGTTATTCCAGTTTGTCAATAAATTCAAGGTTTTCAATTGTCGGAGATTTTGAACACTTCTATAAGTTGTAGATTTCGGATATTATTTTTCAATTCTAATTCATGACATTGAAAATAATTAATAAACTTCTTTTCTAACAAAATGTGGAATGGACTTTGAGGAAATTTTAAAAAGCAACATATATACTTGATGGACAAGCCCGTAAACGGAACTCAGGCCTACATCTACGATCCTGCGTCAGGCGAGGGTTAACGGGGTTTCGTGTGGATAGCACGTGACATACCCACGCCGTATTCTGGTCTTTCTCACCGAAGAAGTTAAATTTTTCATCCGTCACACTGCAATGATAGTTGGCGATGATGTGGCAGCGTATTGCGAATAAAATGATTATTTATTAGCATACCTACTTCATAATATTAATATTTATTCTGCAAATGAAGCTCGTTGCTCGGAAAATGTAAACAAACCGATTCGCAGCTATCGGGAAACGGCTAGCGTCGTTCGCTACTCGCCGAAAACGAATTTGTGGAGACGCCATAACGTGAGCAGCGATTTTTTTATCGAAGCCAGCGGGCGGACGGATAACCTTGGCGTTTCTGTTGGTCGGCGTTTCATCAATCTAATTTAGGCCGCTAGTGTCGTAACTCCACCACTGTCGTTATCTACTAGCGGGCTCTCTCTGTGAGCAGTGTACTGGGTTTGCGCTTTGAGTCATTTTGGTAACTATAAAATGAAGTGGACGTTTGTTTCGAGTAGTTGGTGGGGAGCAGCTGCACTTGGGAGTTTGTTTTGGGCGATTGGGTGCGAGTGTGCGGGTTGCTCTGGCCTGTTCGCAGCCGCGAGTTTTGGAGGCGACCGGTGGAGCGCTTGCTCGTTCCGGCTCCTTTCTGCGAGGCCCGGCCGCACGTGGCGCCTGTCCTGCCCGGCGTGGCCTCCCGACAGGCAGCTCTGGCGTCCAGGCGCTTGGCCAGTGACGAGTGCGGGCCGGTCTCGGCGGGGCTCCCGCCTGCGTCGTCCGACGGACGCCTTCTGCTTGAGCGCGCGCGCTCTCCTGCTGCTTCGCCTTGCTCTCCAGGCGCAGGCTGCTCGAACTCCTGGCGGCGAGGCGAGGGCACTTCTTTGTCGGGTTGCATGGAGATGAGGTTTTTCAAGAGATTACGATTGATTTATTGGATGCTTTTGAAGCCCGGAGGAGAACATCTTCGTGGTTTGCATCGAGATTCAAGAGATGCATTGATTTATTGGATGCTTAAGCACCGGAGGAGAAACACTCTTCGTGGTTTGCATCGAGATGAGGGTTCAAGTTCACTCTCGATATCAGGCAGCGCGGCATGCTAGAGATACGATTTCCGGTAAAAATTGCTACATCACAATGCCTCCATTGACGTTTTTCAATCATCAACTAGTGTTCAAAAAATTAGGCAGCACTTGTTTTAAATAAAATGTTCAGTTTACAGTCACATAAACGTACGTAAAACAAGTTCAGTCGAAAAGTTTGTCTTCTAATTCTTCGCACGAGGTCGCCTTGTATGCGCGTGTAGGCGCGCTGTTACTGCCATCGATTGGCGACTACGCCGTGCTCAGTCGAGTCGGCGTATCGCGCTCAGCTCAATTGGCGACACACCTGTCTTGGGCAGCCGGCGCGTGGTGGGATCTCCGACTTCACCCTGGGCAGCACGTTTTCATTTGTTAGAACATGTGTTTGTTATTTATTTATTTATATACGCCAAAAAAAAATTACGTTTGTGTGTGGGCAGAGACAACTGAAATCTGCGAACTTTTCTGAATCTTCGGAGTGCCTACATATCTCCTTTCTCTTAATATGTGGATGAATTATGAATAAAAATTTCTAACAAGTGTGGGTGCAACATTTGAAAATAGAAAGGCTCAGGTCACGAGCATTAGAAAATTGTTGCGTAGCGTGTTTTTTTTTGTGATGGTTTTTTTCCTTTCACATTTCCCATCGTTTCCTTAGCTTGTCCGGTCGCTTTTCCGGTCACGGGAACCCAAGTTGAAAGTCCCGGTTGGGGCAAAAATAAGTGTTTGCTTTTCACTGCTATGCTGAAGTTCATATGGCTGCCTGCAATGTGAATTGCTTCTCTCGGGTAGAGAAGCAAATAAATGTGAAAGAGTTGCGGACTGCTTACGCGCAACGACTCCTCAGACTATAGAAAGTAGTCTGGCGATACAACATTATAAATAACTATAATTATTAAGCATACTAATTATAAAGGTAGGGATAGTTGAAGCACTGTGAGTTGCGGCAAAGCTGTCATAATACGCGCGATGGGTTGGCACGGGGTAATTTTAAGTGTCCGGGCGGCTTCCAGAGTGCAGCAGACTCAAAGCCGGCTATTACAGCAATATCGCTTAGGAGGAAAGAGCTGTCATCGAGTTTTGGAATTTTATTTACGGGATGTCCCAGCAATCATATCATGCTCAAGGTAGATATGCTACTTGCTAGCAGGGCAATTGATTTATCTCTGTAATTTTTGTAAAACAAAATTGTTATTCTTAATTATTGATTGAGAGATTGATTAATATAATGATCAGGCCGCGTCATCTGTTAAGTTCATTATTCCCGTACGTTTTGTGCATGATTTTTCCACGGGAAAGGGTGTGATTTTCCCGCCCGGTGAATGGCGAGATCCGGCGCGGGACCTATCTCGGATAGCGGTATTTCCCGAATCAGCTATCTTCCCACCAAGCGGGGGCATCGCCCAGTCAGGACAACCTTAAGCTCCCGAACGGTCTCCCTGCATGTGTGGTTTTGCAGTGCATGTGTGTAAGGAAGAAGATATAGCATATGACAATGAAATAGAAGGAAGATCGCGTGCGATCTGTTGACTGCTTTGTTAGTACAGGCAACGCATTCGCCTGATGTTGAACGAGAAACACGGGGAAAATACCCGATCCGAGCAGGCAGCCGCTAAAATTCTCTTCCGCCGACAGCGCGCTAAATTCGACGCTAGCTGAGAAGCTATTGTACGTGAAGCGTGAGGCATCCGGGCAGAGTCATGGTGGGTGATCAGGGCTGTCGGGGTGACGCTGCGTCGAAGGCTGTGTTTGCCACGTTTCGACCATCATGTCGTGTTTCCTCAGGGCTGGTATGCCTGAGAGACCACGAAGGTGGTCGAAACGTTGGCAACACGCCTTCACACGGCGTCACCCGGACAGCCCAGATCACCACAGCATTGTAGTGTCTTTCGTGTGGTAGGCGAAAGCACCTGTTCTCCAGGTGCACAGGCTGCGCTTGGCACGACGGGGCGCATGACGATAGTACGTCCGACGACGAGGTGGCGTCCCAGGCCGGCGTCCTCGATCTGCATGTCGGAATCGGCCTGTGGAGGACAGCCAACGAGGCTGGTGGGTCTCGGCGCCCTGTGCGCCTTGGACGACACGGCCCAGCGTCGCGACGTCCCCGCGGCATCGGCTCACTATGCGCGCACCCAAGGCGCTCCAGGGGAGGAATCCCCCAAGCAAAACAAGTATCAGTTGGCTTACTAGTACGATGTTTATTACTTCGCTTGATTAATAATGGCAATTGTGTGCTCACGCTATTGAGGATTTGGTGCAATCTGAGCACTCTTTGTTGAGATCCGAATAGGATATGAGGGAACAAGATCTTGCAGGATTGTTGTCACGATAGACGCAGGGGCCTCTCGGGGAGGGCAATACGACAATCGCCTCAAACGCAAACAAGTAGTTTGGCTACTAGTACGACTTTATTTTACTTCACGTCCGAATAATTGGAAATTGTGGTCAGTATGCAGGATTTTGTGCAATCTTGAGCACTCTTTTATGAGATCCGATAGGATAAGAAGATACGAGATCTTGCCAGAGGTCTAGGGAATATTACTGAAAGCAAGAAAATAATTTAAAAGAACAGCAGGCTTAGTAGGAAAAATGGTGAGATGTATGGTCGATGTTACTTCAAGATGATGTATGTTTGATTAATTTTAAATTAAAATTTTCTTCCTTGGGTTATGATTACTTCGCAAAATTCTTCACAACAGATGAGGTGATTAAGAGGTGCAAGTAAAATTGTTTCCTGAGAATAATTTTTCAGCCTTGAATGAAAAAGCCCTTCTCGTCCATTACCGGTTTTCAAATCTCACCTATATAAACCAGTGATGCTACAACAGCACATACTTCTTGCATAATTTGTAACTTTTGCAGTTTTCGAAAATTTCAGATGTTCAACGTAAATAGAACTACTTCAATTTTAAAGCGTCCTTAGTAAAGTATTTTAAAGGTGTCCTTTATAATTATCCAAAGAAAAGTAAGAAAAAAAAGCTGTAGCTGGTATTGAGAAAATCTAAAATTATATTTATTTTCACAAAGAATATGCAAAGCTACCTTTATTTTTTAAAAAAGTGTACATAGTCTGATTAATGATCCAATTTTGAGAAAAGTTTTCAATATTGTTAACACGTTATTCACAGACAGACAGTGAGACAGACGATTTCGCCTCAAACCTATTTTCTGGTAGAAGAATCCACAAATACCAACAAAAAAGTTATACTAGATACAGGGATCCGAATTATCCACTTTTTTAGGTATTTAGGGAATTCACAAACCGAGTTTTCTGTAAAATTGACGCTGTTATCTGCAACATTCAATTATTTTTGTATATGCGTGAATTGCAAATGTTAAGAAATTATCCACAAGTTACTACACTTAATAGAACCAGAATTATAACACAGGCACGATAATAAAGTCAGACAAAAAAGTCTCGTACACTGTTTCTCTGTGTACTCGACGCGTATTTCGAGTCATTGCATCAAAATCCACAGAGAAAACCTGTAAGTAGTTTGGGTCTGGACTTATTTATATGCCTGAGTTTTTATCTTCTTCTATTAAGTGGTAACTTGGTGGAAACACACTTCCGAAAACAAAAAAAAACTTTTGTTTTTCTTAGCGATTAAAAAAACAATGAAGTATGCGCATGTTCTGCCTTCAGAATTCCCGTATCAGGCGTCAAAATTCCACAGAGAAACATGTGTTACAGTTTGAGTTTGACGCGTTTTGTGTTGTGTGTGTGTGTCGTGGCCTGTGCAATAATGGGAATAGCGTGCTTAGCGGACGCCGCTGCGCCTCAGCGGTTGGTGACGTTGAGCCCGCGGCAGAGCCCCGCGCCGCTTGGTGCCCGTGGCGTCGGAGGCAGCAGCGACGGCCACGCCCTCGTCGAACACCGACGAGAACTGCCGCACAGCGCTCGAACTCCAACCAGTCGTACGCCTTCACCGGGCCGCCAAGCGCGGTCCGCGTCACTTGCAGCCCCACACGCCTGCCACGCCTGCCTGCCTACCTCACCTGCCTGCCGCGCTGCTGCCTACACGCCTTCCTGATGCCAAGCCTGCTTCCACGCTGCTGTTAGCCCTGCCTGCCTACCCGCCTGCCTGCTGCCCGCTCTCACTGCTGCAGCTGCCTTCCACGCCTGCCTGCACGCCTTGCTTCCACGCTGCGCCACGCCTGCCTTTACCACGCCTGCTGCGGCGCTTTCACGCCTGCTTCACGCTCTTCCACGCGCTGCTGCCTGCACTACCTGATCGCCTGCTGTCGTGCCTCGGCCACGCCTGTCTGTTCATGCCGCCTCCTACCACGCTGCTGCCACGTCTGCCTGCCACTCCTGCTGCCACTCCTGCCTGCCACTCTTCCTGCTACACTACGTTGCACGCCTACCTGCCACGCCTGACCTGCGCCAACCGCCTGCACGCCTGCTGTCGTGCCTGCGGCACACCTGCTGTCACGTCCAACCTGCCTACACGGCCTACTTACACGCTTGCCCGGCAGTCTGCCCTGCTCCCATACTGCCCACGTCTTACTTCCACGCCTGCGGCCACTCCTGGTCCACGCCTACCTACAACCTTCCTGTAACGCCTGTCGTGACAGGCTACCTGCCAATCTGGCCTGCTTCATATGACACGCTTACCTCCACTATTTCCCTGCCCTTGCCCTCTCCCGGCTCCTGCCTTTCCCTGCCCTTGCCCTTTCTCTGCACTTGCCCTTTCCCTGCTCTTGCCCTCTCCCGGCTCTTGTCCTTTCCCCGTCCTAGCCCTTTCCCTGCCCTTGCCCTTTCCCGGCTCTTGATCTTTCCCCGTCTTTGCCCTTTCCCTGTTCTTGCCCTTTGCCTACCCTTGCCCTTTCCCCGTCCTTGCTATTTCCCTGCCCTTGCCCTCTCCCGGCTCCTGCCTTTCCCTGCCCTTGCCCTTTCTCTGCACTTGCTCTTTCCCCATCCTTGCCCTTTCCCGGATCTTGCCCTTGCTCTTTCCCTGCCTTTACCCTCTCCCGTCTCGTACCCTTTCCCCGTTCTAGCCCTTTCCCATCTCATGCCCTTTCCCGGCTCTTGATCTTTCCCCTCCCTTGCCCTGTCCCTGCCCTTGCCATTTGCTCGTTTTTGCCATTTCCCAGTCCTTGCGTTTCCTGCCCTTGCCCTTACCCTTTCCCTGCTCTTGCCCTTTCTCTTTCTCTGCGTTTGTTCTTTCCTCATCATTGCCCTTTCCCTTTCTCTGCCTTTGCCCTTTCCCCGCCAAACTCCCACCATGCCCTCGCCACGACCCCTCCATGTCCGAAACGCCATACGAGGCCACGGACCGCTCTAACAAATGAGCCACGAACCTCGCGCGATCTTTCTTTCCTCTTCCTCTATCATCTCCCCTTACTTAACCACCCATACTACATGCACTTCACCACCACACGTGTTGAGAGACCAGTCGGGAACTTAGAACTTGTCCGGGCTGAGGCGGTGCCCCACTGATGGGAGATACCTGGTTGGGGAAAAACACGCTTCACGACATCTAGAAAGGGGCCAGATCTCTCCAACTAGCTGGGAAGCCCCAACCCGCAATAAATTCATGCCCAACACTTTCGGGACTAATGGCTTTAGCAGTTGCCGCGCCCGCGTACCCGAAACAATCGACGGGAGCAAAGCGAAATCGGCGCAAGCGCGGTGGTTGGGCGGTGCGCAGCCCGTGCGGGAGGTGCCGCTGAGCGCGGACGCGTGGCTGGAGTACGGCGTGCTGCTGCTGCACCTGCGCGAGCGCGTGCGCGCCACCGAGTGCGTGCGCGAGGCGCTCGCCCTCGACCCGCGCCACCGCCTCGGGTGAGCAGTGTTGCCACATGTGTTTAAAGAGATTCCGCATGTTCGTTCCAGTTTCCGCCGAAAATCCGCTGGAATTGGTTTTTTTAAATTTCCCGCCTAAATCCACTAAACGTAAAAATTAAAATTATTTTTCCGTGTTTAAATGTTGTATTAATTTATTCTATTAAACAAAAAATTATGATTGCGAATATAGATGGGCTTTATTGAACCTGTAATTCAATTTTTAAGATAGTTATAGAATGCATCCACTTGGGTGAATTTTGCCAAAATTACATAACAATTGATTCAGGTAGTATATAATTATATGTATAAGTATTATTATTTATTCTTGCTAGTAACATGGCGTAGAAATTTTCAAAATATACATCTGTGCAAGACAACTTATTAATAGAGTCGGTAACGAAAACTGATGCTTTACTAATTTTACTGCTTTACTAAGTTTATTAATTCCCGCAGTTTATTCCGCTGTCCGCGAAACTCATTTTTTTCCGCCGTACGAGTTCAAAATTCGCTGAAAACGACGGGAATTCCGCCGATATGGCAACACTGCGGGTGATGCTCAGTCGCGTTGACACTGCGTCTTGTGCGACATAAAAACGGCATAAAATACAATGTTAATCGCCGCTCCGCATAAAATACAATGTTAATCTGCGACGCGCGTTACTTATCGTGCGTCAACGTAACGCTCGTGTGACACCGGCCTCAGTCGCAAACACACCGCTGCGTTTCCTTGTTGCTTCACTTTTTAATTACTTTACTTTTTCGCTCATTTGTTGAGTGTTCAATAGTAAGAAAGAATTCATTCAAATTTAAATCATCCCCAGCTGTGTATCAGCAAGAAATTGTCAAATTTTCCCGGCAGTGTATTTTACGCTACACGCAACAGGTTTTTTTTAAATGTAATTATTTTTATTAATTCTCCGATTCATTAATGTTCTAATTAATTACGTATCTTGTAATGTTGCATGTTATTTTTATGCGTGTTTCTTGTTTGCTAAATGGATTCTTTGGGATATAATCGAAACATTATGGATTTATTTTCATAGTATGACTTCCAAGTCTTACGTGAAATCATTTCTGAAGACAACGATATGAAGACGTTTATTAAAAAATTCTGTTAAAATTACAATACCTATCTTTTCGTCTTTTTTGTTTATTTAATAGTTCTTTTTGAGCATATTATATTTATTCGCGAGTAAGCCCTAAATATAAAATATTATAATTTAATTCAGATAGTCTGAAATGAAATTCATTATAATTATTTTTATGGAATTATTCCAATGACACAAGGGCATTTAAAAATATTCTTATTGCAAAAAGAACTATAAAACAAATAGAAAAGTGTGTCAAGGATATAGAGCATGTACCTAATTTTTATAATACTCGTACTATATTGTTTAAGAAATAATAATATAAATAATAAATACATTTTGGATGTATGGGAGTACTCATAAGCTATAGCTGATTTGTTTCATAATGGACGGCGGACCGGTAAAATATTTAACTGACACTGACTAAAAATAACTTTTCCCCTTGAAACTGGCACCTGTGTCTCCTGTCACATCTGTAAGCACCCTCTTAGAGGTTAGACCTGGGCTTATAACTTCCATTTAACGTGGTGAAAACAATTACGGTGGCGCGCTCTGCTGCAGCACCTTCTTACTAAGCACGAACTGCTATCAACAATACTTAAAACGTGCGTGGCTGCTGCGTGAGTTCGCGGGTCGCAAGCAGGCCCATAATTTTACAAAAGTTAGCGCCGATGTTCGCGCTTTCTTTAAGGCTTTCTTATATGTGTATATTATGAATAATTGAATATTTGAAAGACACTTCTCCTATTTCCCCCAAATTTGCCAATTTTTATGTGCGGAAATTGACGAGCCTAACCTGCAGCTGTACCTGGCGACACTAGCACCTCATAGAGTAGCACCCTCGAGCATTGTCCCCTGTTTTGATGGCGAGTTGCAAGGCCCTGGGTTAGACTTGGCGAGCGGCTGTGTCGATGTGCTCGGAGGTTGCTGGTGTACGCGGTGCTGCTGTACGAGGACGGCCGCTACGACGTGGCCGAGACGTTCCTGGACGCCGTCACCACCTTCCACCCGCTCTTCCTGGAGGCGTGGGTGGCCATGCATCTCTTCTATCAGCACAGGGACAACTTCGCCGCCGCCGACGTCACCTTCGACATGGGTGAGCACTTTTGCCTCCGTTTATTCCAGTGTTTGTCACGATGTCAAATTAATAATCAGTTTAAATGTCCATATACTAACAAAATGTATTATATTGCTACATTCCGTAATCATTTTAATCGAATTTTAAACGAAATACGTTTGAAGAACTTTTGAACGCTGATCCGCTGACGCGAACAGGGTAGCGAGCGACTTTTAGAAGCATAGTTTCAGAGTCAGCGATGTTCACAATTTTCAATAATTCTCGAATGGTAAAAAAACGTCATCCATAGTTAAAAATTGGAGAGGGGTTTGTATTATTCGAGAAGGGGTCAACATCACATCCTAGTCCTTGGCGCTGTCTATTCTAAAAAAATAAGTCAACGTTTATAGAAAAAAATTACGGTAGTTAGTAAGTATTGCCGTACTTTTATATCCAACACTCGGGAATTACAACTCGCACATATCTGATTGCTATGGATCTCAATGGTCGGTGTTTCCATGTAAAAGTGAACAATTTTCATCTTATGACTAATAAGAACGGAGTGCACATATAGAACGCTCCATCAATTGCTCCACACATGAGATACATCTGCAGAGTAAATATTTACATTAATATTTGAGCATCTCTATTTCGTCCAATTCCCTTGACCCTTTGAAGAGATGCTGAGATGTCGCCTTGTTTTTCTTCAGGACATAAATGTAGCTTCACTATCTGTACACGTTTTCTCGAACTCGGTGGCCACTGTAGTTATACAAATAATCGTTCTCCACGTTATATCCATATAATTCGATACTGCCACGAAGGATTTGGGATAATAGCCAAAATCTGTAGCTGATTTGCTTTTGCAAATAGTTTTTATTACACGGAAGATAATATTTTAATACCAATTCCTGCCTAAAATGCTCATTGCTCTCTGCATTCTTAATTCAACTGAATAAGTAAATGAATTGGGGCAGAGATCATACAGCTCAAGAAAACATGAGCGTATTGCACTTCTCATACTACGTCACAAATTTTTAAATGCTTTTATATTATATAACTGAACAAAAAATAAACTAATAAATAAATAATGTGTGTCTCACGTAGACTCAAAACTACTCGACCGATTTCGCTGGAATTTTAATTCTTTGTTCTTGTTAGTAATGGGAGTGTTGAAACCAGCGCTGACCAACTGGTTGCTCACGGGCTGCATGCGGCCCGCGGTGCCATTTTTTGTGGCCTGCGAACGATTATTAGTCAAACGTGAAAGTCCTTTGCATCCGCGTCCGGCGGAAACCTGGTGCGCCTAGCGCACGTGCCCTGTCGGGGTCAACGTCTCCTTAATGTAAAAGTAGGTTATGTTTAGATTTAAGGATTTTTTTTCTAGTAAATTCAGAAATTAAAAATTATCCCAATTTGATTTGCGTTATGGCTGGTACGGCTTGATAGCATGCATACCAGCCCTGAGGAAGACCACGAGGCAGCATATAATATGCTTTCACGCTCAGCTACTTTGTTTTGGAACCAGAATATGTGCACTGACGTATCTTCCTCTCCGGTCGTAACCAACGATACCCTGTGACGCACATGTGGTGTAGTTTTCCTCTGTTATATTTGTTGAATCTAAGATATACCTTTCTTATGCTCGCAAGTTTTATAAATTAAGCAGATACTATGAATTGCGATTAAATATATCCAGGATTCTGGGTTTTTGTCAGTGACTCCGTCCTGTCGCTCGCCTCAAAATATTGCAGGTTGTGCTGAGGATACGAGTCGATCTAATGGCCTTATATAGCAAAGCGCATGATCAACCATTGACGCGCACGGTGACAAATGTTCTGTTCCACAAATCTATATCAGTATTTCTTAACTCTATCGATCTGCGGGACTGCCACCCAATCTCTTCCTGAGGATAAGTGTGATTTTTATCACATACTCACTTTATTCCTGCCATCTTTGGACGTCGAATAACGTTATTTCTAACAATAATATATATTGCCTATATAATCTTATGACTCTAGATATAGTAGGGAATGAAGGCAATGGGCTAGTTTCCTAGTAGATACAGATAGTGTTGTACTAACTGAAATAATATAGGATTCTACCTGTCCATGTGCAGGACATGTGCACCAAACCTTCGTTTTTCATTCTACATTTCTCTAGAAGTTATCAACCGTAGAGGCAGACCTGCAAAGCGTTCCTTTTCTCACTCACATATCTTATTACCTTCGCTAGCTTTTATGCTCAACTACGCTATCTCTTTCAGTGCTTAGCGCTCCGCTCGCCAGTATCAGTATTAATCAACTACGACTCTCCGCACTGTGAAGCACGCCCGCAAACTCATGCATAATTTTACTGTGACGGCAGCCAGATTCGTACGTTATCGGGAAACACTCGTGCGCGCCTCCCTGTGGCAAAACCGACGGCGAGTAATATTCCTAAGTCGCACAGATTTGTTATTGTGCAACACTTCCAAACCTCGCTAAGGCGGGTGAGCACGCGATTAGCCAACGAATCATTCCCGCCGGCCGTTTGCACCAGCTCTGTGAGTTCGTCCTTTCGTGCCGGACAAGGGGTCAACAAATGTAACTGGTGTCCTGAGACTACAATAATTAATGTTATATAACGCCGCGTGTACACCCTACCTGCCAGATAACTCACAATAATTGTCTTAGTTTCCTTTTGTCGATTACGTCACGGCCGACGATACATCTACGCGTTCGCTTACACGGGCCTTCAAATCGCGGAGTTAGTGTCGTCAAAAACTGGTTACCGCTCTACGCTGTGCACACCAGCCTCCATGGAGGTGGCTTAGTCGACGTATCAACACAGCACGCTCCGATCTACTCGCCGCGATTATAAAACATTGAATCCAGATGACTGTGCAGCGCCTGTCAGTCGCGCTGTGGCTCTTCCTAGAATATGTTGCTCCTTGTTACGCCATCCTCCTTTATCCGGAGGCACTGACTCGATGACCATCTTGTATTGTAGGTGTTCTACTGGATTTAAGCTAATGAAACGACCAGCCTTCCCGATTGGTTTCATAAATATCGGCATAATTTTACACGATCATCTCGTGGCCGCGCGACGTCTCTATCTGTTTCGTTGGATTTAGGTTGTGACGACGCCCAAGAATAGGTTCGTGTCAATTGTTGTTCCTCCCCGCGCACCGAATGTGATAGGCAGCGTATTTTTTTACGCAGATTTAACTCTAAACGCTCTCTCACGAGCTCGCACACGTTTCCAAGACTCCATGACGCTGTGATCTCCTGGCACCCGTGCTCTTCTCTCTATCCGCCTGTGTGTGAGAGAATGTAACTCCATATTTTTATATTCAATTTTTCTCAACGCAGATTCAACATTAATTCGTAGGTTCTGAATTTATATAGACCGCTAATTCTCTCGTACTATGTTGCGCATGTTTTATTTCTCCTGGGTTTAATCGCTTTCCGTGACTCTCTTCACCTTTGTTTTTTGCCTCATCCAAAGGGCCGTATACGGATATCTCGTCTTTCGGGCATTACTAATGAGAGGATACAATTCATACTCCGCTTAAACAGAAACAACGTCAAATTCGGCACGCAAACCTTGTGCGTTGCTCTCGTGCCACTCTCTCTTTACGCCTCAGATTCTGGCGCTTTTATCGTGCATACGCCTGTAGCGGGACCCTGAATACGCACGCGGCACTTGCGGAGTTCGTCTGAAGACGGCAGAGCACCCTCGGGTGTATTTTACCCTCATGAAGACTCCGTGCTATAACGTGGTGGGTAACATTCTAACGGGATTTCTGTCATTTTCTCTTGTCCCATGTACTCAGAGGAAAAGTCCGGAAGCGAGACTTGGACTCATTAGATAGGTAGCAATGCACGAACGTAAATGTTAGGTTTGCTATTGTCTTGCGTGCCTTGCTCGTCTTTCTTTTTGTTTTCTTGTGTCCTTTGGAATAAATGCTACAAGTGGGGCAACTTCTTTGGTATATTTTTCTTTTTCCCAGGGATAGGCTCCGCGTCGCGTGGGGCTGGGTCCAGAAGGGCGCAATATCATAAAAGTAGGAAAATATTTGTTATACAGTAGGTCGTATATGTAAATTTACCCATTTTTTCGCCTCACGCATTTTTTTTTGTTAATATGATATGTAGAGGAGGCAAATGCGCATCGCTGGATACACTAATTATTAGCAATAAACTCATGATAAATGGACAACTATAGGCCGTTTAATTAACCTAGACTAAGGGAAATATTTGATATAGTATCAGGCAATATATGTAGGATCTAGGCAGGACAAATCGTACAGGGATTACATTTGGGGATAGCTAAGTCTCATTCAATTCTTTTGGTCCTCCATTCGGAATTAGATCTCCATCACGGTGTACGCATTCTCGAGCATGGTTTGATTGTTGGTGTCTTCATCCGGCGCTTAACATTACACTGTTGTTTTTCTTTATAAAAGAAGAGGTATAGCCAAGGAAAATCAAAGTATCTATCTCAATATACGACAAATACTCAAATTAAAATTATTTGTAAAACTAAAGTTATAAAGTTTTTTGCTCCCTTAATGTGTTACTGACTACGTAGCATGCTGTGTACAAAGTGTGCCTGGTAAATCTCCGTTAATGTTTTGGTGTGATACAGATAGTGAGGTGTGTCTCTGTGATGGGCTCTGATATAGTTGATGTGATAGATAGAGAGGGGCAGGCGGTATTCTCTCCTTTGTGGTTACGCCAATTGTTACTAATTTCAATAGTGTTATGGTGCACGTGAGATCAGGATTGAATGTTAGAATAAATAGGTAGTGGTTTGTTATGTCGTATTGTAGGTGGTTGTGTGGCTCAACTTCGCAGTCAAGTCTGGGTAGGGAAGGTCTTGAATGTATTGTTTCCTATTTCAATATAGGTGTCGGCGGGACCGTGGGTTAAGCAATAATTCTTATTAGAAAGGTGTCATAGACTGTGTTACTTAATAAATATTATTTTTTTTCTCTCACACCTTGAGGGTGGTTACACATGTTTCTGTCCCCCTTTTCTTCTTTCAATTTACTTGCCTGTTAAAGCTACCTGCTACTTTAGAATGGTTTAGACCTGTGTGTCTTTAATTGGCGTGCTCATTGGGGACCGTAGGTGACAAGGTTCAAACAACCTTACCGGTGGTTCGGGCGTTCTCGCTGGTTGGTGAGGGTGCGGTGGGCGCATTTCAGGTAGTGGTTCTTTATAGTTAAGCCACGTAATGTGGGGTGTCAAACTCACCCCTGGTATAACGTGCGAGTGGGCTCTGGCTGCGTTGTTTAGTCTCGCCGGGGGTCGTCGCAACTTGCAGGGGGGCCGGTAATCTCCTTGGACGGAGGAGAAAGGGGGCTATGCCGCCGGATGTTCGCGCTTCTTCTTGTAACCGGCTGTTTCGGTTATAATTTGGGTGGTATGGGTTAGTTCTCACATTGGTGAATATCTGGAATTACTTTGTTTAAGCAACACTTATGCTCGTCTATTTTGCATCTCGCCCAACACATTCAAATTTTATTTTAGTCGTAGAGGTGGGGGCGGAAAATTTGATATTCGTGGCCCACACAAGTTGGAGGATTGTTCTTAGACGCTGAAGCATAATATGCAAGAGCTACGTACGCTTGTGAGAGCCTTCAGCCAGTCCATAGCAGTGAGTTCACCACCTGCGAGGACATTGTCCGCCGATGGGTCCCTGTCTTCGGGTGATTTTTGATGGTCGAGTGTCTATAAGTGCTCCCTGTGGTGGTATTTCCTTTTGGGAGAACCATCTTAGGTGATGTCGGCTTGTTCTCTCTCATTGTAGTGGAATAGGGAGAATGGACACTTTGGTCGAGGATCATATAAAATTGCTAAGAGATATAACGCCGAGAGTGGTTGCACTGTAACGTAAGCGAAGCGGTCACTCGCACTAATTGTGTAGCGTTAGGGACCGAAGACTCTGTTATTTTCCTTCTAAGAGATTCCGCCAGTACACCAATCTCTCTTTAAAATACTCTCATACACACCTGCCTCTTTCCTGCGAGATGCGGCTGCGGAGAGTGGCCATTGTCGATCTCTTTCTTAGATATCACATTGGGACAACCACTTTCTGCGCCGGCCGCCCGCCCGTTACCTGTTCGCCGTTAATACTCATTGGTGTCGTAGCTCACTTGGTTTGCGCTTTCTCGGGTTGTTTTTCCTCTATCTATTGCTGAAGTGTTGCTCTAATTCTTTGTTCCACTTGTTATATGCTCATATGCCTTTTCCGCTATATACGCTTATTGGTCCACTTACGTCATAGTTTTTTAAATGATCTCGCTATATCATGGAACATAGAATAAAGGACGTGCATAACTTGATATTTGATAGCATTCTGCGTAATTCATTACTCTTTAAGAACTAGATGATACCTACTTATTATAAAACGTCAAAAATATATACCGTGTTGCAAAGAAAATTTATCGCAGACGAGTCTGAATCCCGCTCTGACTTGGGATACAAGGGTTTTAGCGTAGCGACTCTATTTTTATATGAAGCAATAGTTTTTCCAGAGTCTCAGCTGGGTGTTTTCACTAATTTTCAAAATAATTCTCTAGAATGGTAAAAAAACGCGTTCCCATCCAATTAGTTACACAATTCGGAGAAGGGGTGTTTTGTTTAAATTTATTCGAGAAGGGGTCAAATCACTCCTATTGCTTGGCGGCTGTCTATTCCTAAAACATAAGTCACGTTTATAGAAAAAAAATTACGGTAGTTTAGTAAGTATTGCGTACTTTTTATATCTCCAACTCGGGAAATTACAACTCGCACATAATCTTGATTTGGCTAGTGGATTCTCATGGGGTCGGTGTTTTCGCATGTAAAAGTGAACAATTTCATCTTAAAATGAACTAAATAAGAAACGGAGTGAGACATATAGAACGCTTTCCATCAATTGCCTCCACACATGAGATTACATCTGCAGAGTAAATATTTACGAATTAAATATTTGAGCATCTCTTTACCTTTCGTCCAAAGGTTCGCCTTGGGGACCCTTTGAAAGAGATGGTAATTGGTCGCGCCTTGTTTTTTCTTTTAGGACATAAATGTAGCTTCAACTATCTGTAACACGTTTTTCATCGAACTCGGTGGGCGATGTAGGTTATACCAATACTTCGTTCTCTCACGTTATATACATATAATTCGCTACTTCTGCCCACGAAAGGATTTTGGGATATAGGCAAAATCTGTTAGCTTATTTGCCCTTTGCAAATTAGTTTTGTTACACGAGAGCGAATATTTTCCCCATATCAATTCATGCTAAAATGCTCGTTTTGCTTCTCTGCATTCTTAATTCAAATGAATAAGGTAAATGAATTGGAGCAGAGATTCATAGAGGCTTCAAGAAAACCATGGCGAATTCGCACTTCTCAATACTACGTCAAGATTTTTTTAGATGCTTTTATATTTTAAATTACTGAACAAAAACATAAACTAATAAATTAAATAATGTGATGCCTCACGTAGACTCAAAAACTATCGACCGTTTTCGCTGAATTTTAATTCTTGTTCTTGTTAGTAATTGGGAGTGTTTTAAACGAGCGCTGACCAACTGGTTGCTCACGGGCTGCATGCGGCCCGACGTGGCCATTTTTGTGGCCCGCAACGGTGTGGGCGTCCATATCTGTCGCCAGTACTTTAAAACGTACTAAATATCAGCACATGGCCAGCGGCTGGTGGACAGAAGACCGCTGGGCTGCAACAAAAGGCCTAGGGAAGCAAGGGAAAAGAGGGGTTTCCGGTGGCGGAAACTGCGACACCGAACACGGCGGAACGCGTCTGGTGACCGCAGTTTTCCGTCAGCCTGCAGAAGGTATACTTTAAGCGGATCCCGACGCTAGCTCGATTTTTCTGTTTTTCATCTATTTTCTTGGCGCGGTCGGTAAGTGTTCATGGCGTCCGTGTGGGGTTTGTGGCGCGGGCGTTAGCATTGTAAATGCCCTAGCGACCGAGCGGGGAGCCGAAGACCGCGGTGCTATACGTCGTGACGGTAGGGATGGGCATACTCGCTGGGTATGCTCGCGTAAGGTACTGGTGCATCACACGAACATGGTAATTAATTATAGGGCAGCGGTGGTGGTACAGGGAAAGTTTCCTTCTTGTAACGGTCAATTTAATTTGTAATATTGTATATAGTATTATGGTGTCGGAGTATATTTATTTCTAATAAAATACT
>BOPP01000035.1:6807007-6870689 GCA_017312745.1 Gryllus bimaculatus
GTCGGGCGCAGGCTGGGGGCGCTGTGGCTGGACAGCGGCCGCTACCAGGAGGCGTGCGACGTGCTGCGCGCCGCCGTCGTGGGACTCCCCACGCCGCTCAGCTGGCGCTGGCTGGGCATCGCGCTCTTCAAGGTGCGCCCCGACGCGGGCTCCAGAAAGCGGCTTGACCGCTCCAATAGCTCTTGGAATGTATTCCTCCACCACCTCCTTCAGGGGCTGTCCACAAATTACGTAACGCAAATTTGGAGTATTTTCAATACTCCCTCTCTCCCTTTTAACGCACCCATAACGCGCGCCGCCCTAAATAATTACGTAACACTTGCAACAAATAAATGTATAGAGTGAAAATAAATTACAGCATAGTAAAAACAATTTGTATTTTATATTCACTTGTGTTGTATAAGTGTTACAGTAATTAATGATAATTAAAGAAGAAATCATTTGGCGATGCTGGCGACAAGATTGGGACAAGTTATGAGTGAAGGAAGAGTGCTTGGACAAGAATGGTTGATCACACGCCGTCGTGGATGCAAGAGCGAGATTCTTACAGTGTCAATTTAAATGGATTCCAGAATACACTTCATAACAGCTTTGAAATTTTCTTCTTGATCTTATAGATTTAAAAAAATGGTGAAAAATATTTTCTTTTTACTGCAACAATTTACAACTAATAACTTTGTTTTTTAAACAAATTTAACAAACAAAACAATTACTACTTTAATGTTTTAGTAGAGGACTCAAAAAAAGAAGTATTTCAGCAAATGTCGAAATATGTTTAAAAAAATAAATATCAATGTTACGTAACACTTAACTTATAACCCCTACCCCTATGTAAGCACCGTACAGCTGACTCAGACCCCGCCCCCCTCTTTAGTGTTACGTAATTTATGGACGACCCCTACTACCTTACTCCTTTAGTAGAGTAAGTAAAATCTTCGGCCACTCAGATGAGCCAAACGCCATGCCTCAGAAGTCAGTTGAGTAAGAGCAGCTCGAGTTTTACGACAGTTTTTTCGACGAATTTAGTTTTTTACGATATCGTCACTAAATATATAGTAAGAATTGATACAAATCGTGCCGAAAAGCATATGAGAATATTAATATGATTTTTTTAAAAGAAATTCGAAGTGCTGTCATGCACGTCGAAGGTAAACGATCAGCCCATACACGACGAATATCAAAGAGCCTGCGCTAAGAACTTTGAACGCACTTTCAACTAAACTGCAGTACATGCAACTCGTAGACTGTAATTAATGTTTGTTCGTTTGTTTTTGTTTAAATAGATGCTTTGAAATGTAATTTTATTGCATTCTCTATCTACGTAGGTAATTTGCATTGCTTTCATGCGAACATCCTCCAGTTCGAATGACAAAAATAATAGGGTGTACTATAGCCTCCGCACACCTTAGTCACCGTTTGTAAAATGAATGTAAATCATTGTCACATATTACTCTCCCTTTTCATCAATTTGACACATCCAAAATGATTACATAGACATTACTGTTAAAATAATCGCTTACATAACTAAAAACTGTATAGCTTACACTAACGAGAGGGGGCAACACAATGAAATAGTGTTGTATAGTAATAGAGTATGTTCGTGAACATACTCTCGCATCCCCTCTCATCTGCTGCGCCCATGATTTGTGATGGATACACGTATTTTGTACTTTGAACACGTAATGCAGCCAAGGGAATTGCGGATTCTACGGAATGTCGGTTCCCAATAGATTTTTTTCAAATTCATTCTCCTTTGAACGCGAGTACCAACACCTTTTATGACTCCGCGATGAATAAGCACAGCCAAAATGTTCAGACAATACACAAATTCGCTAAAGTAAGTTTGTAAATCCGCGAATTTCCTTCAAAAACTGACAAACCAACCAAAATGCATTTACACTACAATTTCAAGGTCCATGTTACATTTAACTAGTGGTGCTACAGAATGGTACAGACTTTCTATTTTCTTTAGTCTGGGCTATGGACATGTCCTTACCGGCCACCATCTATCTTTTTGAAAGTTCCTCACTTTTTCTGTTTCCGGATAGACGAACTGAAATATTACTTTAAGAATACTAAAGAAGAGTAAAACATCATTCTAAACGGCAATTTTGTTTGAAAAATTTGGAGCCGTTTATAAGAAAATTACGTTTAATCATTACCGTAAAGATGAAATTTCAATTTTTTTTTCACCGAAAGTGTTTGAATTTTCGATAAACTTCATTTGAAGTACTTCCACTCACAAGAGCAAACTACATGTATACATGTATACAAACTACTGTAAATGTGTTTGTAAATGAAAATGAGAGAGAGGTTTGAAAAAAAATACATTTGTGTAATTTTTCAAAAAAAAAAGAGATTACAGCAAAATTAAATTTAGGTCATGCAATGAGCACTATCCTTATAAAAAGTTTGAAGAAAAAAACTGGAGTGTTTTTTTTTAAAGAAAATAGCATATGAAGGTTTCTGAATATTCGGAAACGGGCTCGTTTTCACAGAAAAGTTTTGAGTTTTCAAGAAACTTTTTAAGACATAAATAACAAGTAGTCGTAAATGCAAAATAGTGTGAAGAAATCGCCGCTAAATTAAGGATGTGAGAAGCTAATAAAAAAAGTAAATTTTTGTGATTTTAGAAAAGGCAAAAGAATACAGTATTATTGCGTTTATGTCGTCTCATAAAATACATTTAGCACTATCACTAACAAAAATTTAAAGACATTGCGTGAAAACGAATTCTCAAAAAACGTACGTAACCTTAATGAAAGAACAAATTATGGACAACAAATTTAATTTCAAGGAAAAATCTCTATCTTTAATTTTGTAGTTGTAGGAAGTCCTTCCAAAAAAATTCAAACTTTTGAAATTTTCGAAAATTTAGAGTTAACAGTGAAAATTGGGCCTATGCTACCTTAATAAGTGTATTTAACTACATTCTTAGAAAAAAATTTAAAGAAAAAAGTTTGAGTCATTTTTAAGAAAATTTTGAAAATGTTCCAAAAGCTACATGTAATGTTCCTTCTAAAACTAATGAATGATTTTCAAAATCACAGAGTTTCGACTCAGGCCAAATGGACAGGTATTTCTTCAATTTGGAAAAAATTCTACGCATGGTTTAGGCGCTAGTATTTTTCACAGACAGGGGACTGATCGATGGAGGTTTTGAAAAAACACTTTCAGCAACAGGGGAACCCAAAACATGTATTTCCTTGGAAATCTGAAAATAGATTTTCCACAACACTACATAACTTTCCCTATACTATGTGTATATCACTCCGTATATACATATGTATAGTGGAAAGTAAAAATGAATAAAATATAATGAACCGTACTGTTTATCTATTATACTCTGTCAGCAGATGACACATGTACAGGAAGCAGAGGAAGCTTTCAGTGAAGCAAATGTTCTAGATAACACCTGCCCAGTTACTTGGGGTTATCTAGCACTAATAAGCCTTGTGTATGGAAATGAAAGGAGATTCCAACAGTGCTTCAGAATGACAATCAAGGTAAACCAGTTTATTAATAATTGATTATTATAATTATAGAAGAAAATATTTACTCAGACACTGCTTTAAAGATCAACAGCAAATTATCCACAAAGTCACATCTATAGAAGGTAAAAATATTTTTCAACATCTCTGAAGTGTAATGTACAGGTTCCCCGAAACGAATGCTCCAACAAACCATGCAGTGTTGCTTGGGGCAGGGCTGGATAATATTATTTCAGACTTTGACCATCCTCCCCCCCCCCTCACAAATGTGTACTTGCATTCCCCCTACCCACCCACTTGTACATACCCAAAGCTTTTTCGCTCCTAAGAAAGTAGAATTTTGGAAATACCTCTTGGTGGTAACACCATATTAAGAAAAATGTAGATTCCATATACCACATTTCTAGCTTCAATAGTTTTACCTAAGCATTTGTATATCATTAAATTTCCTTACAAATAAATTTAAATAAATAGTATTGTTTCTATTTTGTGTTGAGTAATACAGTATCCTGCTCATTAAATCCAATCAATATAGACATTTCATTTACTTTTGATTTTCATATTACAGTTTTTTCAAGAATTGCTATTTCATTATAAGATATGAATGAGTAAAAATCATTTGATACAATTAATTTCATTTTCTTTTTAAATGAGGTAAAATATACTTTTCTAATTATTAATTTTATAAAAATAGTAACAACCATATATGGCATTAATTATTGCCAAAAAACAACAAAAGAACCCTCAATTTAATTCTGAAGTATTTGTTCATTACTTCTTTAATGTAATGCAAATCTTAATGTATTCACAGGATAGAAATAAATGTATGAAAGTGGCAAATAGGAAATGCATTAGCAAGATCCTACATGTCCAACACTAATTTCATCAAATTACCATGTTGCAACATGTAATTTAAAATATTGTATCTTTTATAGCACCACTTAAAGGATGAAGACCTTCTGAATGAAATCAAAATGATGCAAAAAATTCGAGATTTTTCTGAATTTGAAATAGAAACTGGCCATGAAACTCCAGAGACAGAAAGCAATGGTGAAGGTTATGCAGATGATATATTGCAAACAACAGGCCTTGCACGTACAAAATCTGCAAGAAGATCATCTATTTTCTGAAATCTTGTTTTGTTCTTATGTTGTAATTCAATTTCCAATTACGTTTTGAATGTATTATGATTGCCTTTACCATAAAAGCTCAAATCACTTACTTCCACAAGAGAGAAAAGTACCAACAATTTTTTTTGGTTATAAATGAATGAGTAATTTGGTCTCTCTAATATCTTCACCATCTGAAAAATTCAAATGCCTCTGTAAAAGCAAATATTGACACAATCTGCAGTTAAGTTTTTGACCAATTTCCGATATCCCTGGATTATATAGACATTCATATTTTCTCATTTATTTATATATTTATGTATGCATATTTTTGTAAAGCAAGGGAATCTTTGTTTAAAAATTTTTTTGTCACACTCAACCAGTCGATTTTTACATCTGGTATATTTTTGTAAAATTAGTCCATTACTGAATTTCAACAGGCAAAATTATTTAAAGTTTTTGGATGTTGTCTTAATACTTTCCTATGAGTACAATCTCAATATTGTTTTAACAACTGCCTTTTTTCATTGTGGTGTTTACTATATATATAAACATTGTGAAAGTGCAATCTTTTAGATCTCTTGGATTATGGATTGATTAAAATAACCTTTCGGTATTGATAACCTAGCTAAGAACTTGAAAACAATTCACAAGTTATTTTAACAACACATGCATTTATCAAGCAAGTATCCAAAATGAGACTCCATAAGTTACTAAACTAAAGCAATTTTAAACACTTGTTACAATCTTTCTTTTATTATAAAAAAGGACCAGAACGACATGGTTAAGAAGAAAAAAAACATGTACTACAACACCAGGTAACAGTTTATTGCCAGCACACTGTACAGAGATTATAAATAAGTCTTGTTGTCAATGCAGGCTTACTTACTTGCACACATAAATGTGCATCCCTTTCTTTCCACATAATAAATAACAAAACCCTAATAAAAGAAGGTGGATCATCAACTTAAATAAACATAACATGAGATTTTTATCACCAAGACATTGGTTGGAGGAAGCCATTAAGGAAAATCTCGAATGTTTGTACTTGCAAGGCAGAAACCTCGCATTATTCTAACTGACTCACCTGGAGGAAGACAATCAGCTATGGACTAGAAAATATATTCATTATATATGACAAACAAATTCGCTACTTTGGAACAACCCATATCTTCCACAACACCAGGTGTACATATTGGAGCATAAAACATGTACAGCACACTAACCTAAGACAATGATTACAGGAAATGCTATAGGAAAGCAGTTTCTGCTGCATTCCAAGTCCAAACAACTAAGCTTTCATGAGCCTTGTCTAACTGAAGATATTCAGCTAAAGACTAGACTAAAATAATCAAAAGCAAAGCAACCTTCAGATATAACAAGATGGTTGACATCACAAACCAAAGAGTATCCTATCTGCATGATAGAATGAACATTCAACATTGTGCATGATGCTATTTTGCTGACTCTACAGTCAGGTGCAAACACATGCTATGAAATACACAACATGGAGGGATTGTGAATAAGCCTAGGAATATGACTAAATGGGAAGAAGACAATACATTCCTAATCAGCTTGACTAGTCTTCCTGAATCTCCCAAGCGATCTTCTACAGGAACATGAATTAAATCAGATAAAAAGTCTAGAACATAAAATTAAATGCTCTTAATGAGAATTAGAAGTTCAGAATCTAAAACACAAAATATTGCGCTCAACAGATCTACATCTAAATTATACATTAACTCCTTCAAGATCCTATCCCCCAATTTTAAACCTGCATCCAGGTTTTTCTACAATGCATTATTCAACTTCAAAATCTTGCACAACAGAAGGCATGTTTCTTAGTTGTTAACAATAGCTACCACAGTACACTAATGTGCACATGCCAACTTGCACAAAAACTGTAACAGTGGGAAGACCAGCACAATGGAAGCCAGTGCAATTTAAATGAATTCACAAAAACAATTTCCTCAAAATTCTCTCATAGCTGCAAACTGAGTATTTTTGTTTCATTGTGAGACCAGAACTCTCAAACGGAATCATCTAAAGCTTATGTAACAAAACAGAGAACACAAGACAATTGGCATTATAAATCTTCCAAACACTAACCTAGAAGGCTAAAGTAAATAATAGAAAAATGCTAAAATTGTATGGCCATGTTCTGAGAAATGCAACAGCAGCTTGCGAAAATGCAAAATAAAATGGAACAGAAAATAAACAGAAATTTAAATGTTTTCTTTTGAGAAATGCATCAGGAGTTTAAAATCTATGTCTCCTCACATCAACACGAAATGTAATCATATCCCAATAACGATATAATTCCTATACAGTGATTTGAGTACGACAAAGAATATTCAATACAAATAAGAGTATTAACAGGCAATATACAATGTACAATGAACACAGCAGGCGGCAGGAGACACAGAGAGGAAGCTGAAAATGTGGGTTTGCTGGAAGTTGCTGGAGAGGTCCAATGATCAGCTTTTGCCATTGACACGGTAGTTATCAACAGGGTCATGATGGGAGTCGATGCTCCTAGTTGGTGTTGCAATCTGAGCTCTGCTGCCTCCATGGCCACGGCCAAATACAGATGGGCAAAATACTTTAGCTGCACCTTGCACCATTAGCAGGAACCAATAGACTTGTGGTAACATTAACGTAGCAATTCCTGCTTTGCAACCAGCAGGCAGTCCCATCACCGCCTAGATGAAAAATAATGTAACTTATTTACCAAAGAAAATAAATTAGAAACAGTTTTAACTAAGTAAAATACATCTGCAAAATGTTCAAAAATGCATTAAAAGTGTCATATTCTCCCCATAAATCAACATTTCAAACAATTTCAGAACTGTGGAAAAGTCAATACAATTAATTTATAGACATTATTAATTGTGTTACTTATATTTCTTTGTTATAAAATGCACTCCATTTATCACTCCAGTTTGAGATAATTTTTAACATTACAATGTGTAATTCAAAAGGAGAACTACAAAGAGATGAATTTGCCTCAGCTGTTAATCAAATTTTGATTTAGTATGTAATGAAACAAACCATCAACATCTTAATGAGTTAAATTGTGAAGTTCTATGATACTTGAAATTATGATCTGATTTGCCTTCAATGTTCTACAAATTGTCAGATTTTAGAGGATGTTTCAGAATATAAAGATCTGGATATAAATTTGTGTTCAAAATTGGAGATCAATGGTCATATTGATTACATAACTACAATAAATCATTATAGATGTTGAGATTTATGAGAAGAATAAAAATTTAAGGAAATTTCACATCTAAATACACTTCATGTATTCTATTGCTTACTGATAAGACCTGTTTTTTATTGTTTGGGTATCTAGTTCCTATTGGGGATCCTATATTATGAGAACTTAAACTTTTCTTTGTGCAACACAAATTCTTTAATTTATGTACCATCATATTCATAAATACAATTTTCAAAAATAGCCTATAATTATTTTTAGATTGCAAGCATTTTAAATATTAGCATACTCCCGTTCTACAGGAACTATAATGAAGTGTTACTTTACAAATAAAAACTTCTTAAAAACAAAATAGAATGAACTTTTACCAAACCTAACATTGGAAAGTTCAAAGAGACTTGAGAGTTCTTAATTCTATGAATTATTTG
Source organism: Gryllus bimaculatus (assembly GCA_017312745.1). Taxonomy (NCBI): domain Eukaryota; kingdom Metazoa; phylum Arthropoda; class Insecta; order Orthoptera; family Gryllidae; genus Gryllus; species Gryllus bimaculatus. The sequence continues at coordinate 6,815,253 of BOPP01000035.1, forward strand.
GGTCCCATTGTGACACCGATATAACTGATGGAATCACTTCTTCCTGGTGGAGAGTCAAAAAGTGAATAATTTTGTTATTAATACAAGTCATCAACAATATCCTTAAATACTTTTGTTAGAATGTAAAAATAAAACATTGTCAAAAAGAACCTGTTCAAACCTCAAATAGTTTGTGCCATATGATTCATTTCCAAATAATTTTTAACTTTTTAAAAAACACTATAATTTGGCAACTGTCTGCAAATATACATGCCAGTATATAAATAATGTGAAACATGTGTTTTCACTTGAATCTTCCAATATTTTAAATTACATACAAAAGCAAACCAAATAAAAACAGAAACTCTCATAAATTTAAAATATAAAGCTTTGCAATTTCAAGTGAAGATGACTTGTTAGTTACTGTAACCATAAATTAGATGCTGGAGAACCACAGAGACCCATTTGTTAGTGTGTTAACAAAGCATATTTCGTTTGGAAGACTGACTATGATTGTATATATTATGCACCAATTGGCCTAAATTATCAAAAAATAGTAAAATTTATATGCACATTATTTTCTGTTTGAAGAATAGGAACAAACAACAGAAAAAACTCCATACTTCTTAACTTCCAGATTATATCTATACACACCAGCTTTGAATTCTTTTTAATATGATTCACTTAAGACTACTGATCAATTTCCATTAACTGTTTTCATTAAAACATTTATCAAAACAAAATAAATTCTCAGTTACTATCAGAAGGAACCTTATTCTGAAAATGTAGAACATAAACTTCTTATTTTTTTTCACAAAACAATTCATGAAATATCTCACCCTACATAGATCACCTTATACATCAATACAATGTCAGACACATGATAATTGTTCAATAAAGAAAAAATCCCAACTGCTCTAAACATTTCTATAAGATGGGTAGCTAAAGTTATTAAAGAACTCACATTCCAAAAAAAGATTGATTCTCAGTGATGGGAAAGAATACACCCCTGAAACTCACAGTTGTGAAATCCATATCTAATTCACATATTTTATGCTAAACTTTTGTGAGAGTACTTGGTAAGATCTAAACCCTCCACAATGCTGAGGTACATAATTGAAAAAGAAGAACACTTAACATGCATTATCAAATGGCAGTAGCAATTACTAGTAGCAGGAACTACTGCCAAATTAGCATTAGAAATTGCTGTATGTAAAATAAATTAAAAAACAACAACTTAAAAAATGCAAATTTTAAGTTAGGAAAGTAACTGAAAAATTAACGATTATCACTTTTATGATTTCAGAACCATCTCTGCTTTTTAAACTTTTGAAATTAAAATATCCAACCATTTATAATCTTTCCCCATGACTGCACAAATGCAAAGGATAGAATGGCTGATGATCTTTATGTTTGTTCTCACCAACCCGTACAAACTGTTCGAGATCAGGGAAAGTCAAAATTACTCAATGCTGTCCTGGGCTATATGATATTGCTTTTAAATTCTTCCAAAATATGGGGAAAAGTATCATGTTGTGGGTTGCATGCATTTAAGTAATATTTTGCAGACATTTCTTTCTAAATACAGTAACATGTTTGTCTTTTGGAATGGCTTTAAGAAAGTTTTTATTTATTTGATCTTATCAAAATTTCAATAACAAAGTATTTGTATTCTAGAAAAAAATTGAAAAAATGTACGTATTTGGATGTGCAATCCCACCATTTATACTTTCTTGCGATTTACACAATTTTTTCTCTGATCCTTGAAAAGTGAAAGTGTAAAAAGAATTTTTACTGAAGATAGAATTATTAAGTTTAATTAAGTATTTCAGTATGGAAGAACTGGAACTAGATTTCAAGAATTTATGGCAAGGTTTACTAGAAGAAGGCACATGATGTATTTATGCAACACATAAATTGTATTGCATTTTTTCAAGTTGAATGTGTGTTAAGAATTTTCACAAAAATCTCAAAGGAGAGAAACTTAAAATTATTAAATTATTGAAGTTTCTATGTAATTCCATTATTGAAATTCTTTAAAAAGAAATTTTGAACAGAAATTTTTTAATTCAATAATTCAAAATGGACTGATTTATTAAATTTCAATAGAGAATTTTCATTCTCTTATAAATTTGGATTTTGTGTTTCTATTATGTAGTAATTATTGATTTTATTTTCTCAATCTCCACTGCATTTTCATTTGAAAAGTGTACATATTTTGTTTTCCATAATGTGAAATATTAATAGAAGGAAAAATTCTTATAATTCATTGAGTAACTAAAATAGGTAAATGTTGATATTAGATCTATTAATTATGTGGTATTATTAAATGATATTACAATCTGTACTACTTGGTGTGCAGGTATATATCTGAACACCCTCCCTCTGACTTTGAGAACATGAACAATTAAATACTTTTCCCTAACCATTTATGCTACCTATGAATCCATACAAGTATCTGAAGTGATATGCACAAGCCAAGATACATGAGTATTGAATCAATACAAATGCCTTTATAAGCTTTATTAAATATATATGTTTTAAAACAAACATTCATGGAATTCGAGCCAGTTGTAGGGACAATTATCTTGGATGTTTAAGAAAATATCATTCTACTTATTAGTGTAACCAGTGAAACGCAGTGAAGCATGCAATTATCTAATTGCCAATCACCAGTGATGCATCTGTGATTTGTGAAATCTCTAGCTTAAAATATTAACAACTTCCACACAGTTTCCTATAATCTCTAAATTAAATTTATTTACTGAATTAAAACCAAGAACACCTAGCCTAGGGTACTCTCAGAAATGTAAGAGAGAATTTCATTTTTCCGGATAATACATGGTCAAGTATTTTGAGGGAGAGAAGGAAATGAACAACCACACAAAATACACAAAAGTGTTCCTTTGTCTTTGCAAAAAAGTTCTCCTTTGCATTTGTACATTTGAATAAAAATTACTTGTGCATTGAGAAAGTTAACCTATGTTCACTTTGTCCCCTTTTCATCTACAAATACATTGATAAATGAAACACAGACACTACTCACCTCCCAAAATGACATACCAATAATTTGGCTGTACAAATAACACACATAAGGGAACATCACAACACGACAGAAGAAAAAAGTGATCAGCATCACTAGACCATTTACAACATATAGTTGGGTTGATTTCATCTGCAGGGCAGAGGAAGCAAATATCAGAAACACCCATACAAGACACAGGAGAGTAGGAAAATACATGAACATCAATACAAGAAAAGTTTCATAATGCTATCAAACAAAAGACAAAGTATTACAATATTCCTAGTAAGGCTACAACAGCATACTCTTTCTAGTATTATTAATAACAATTATGTTATATAATAATACTAGCTGAATTGCATGCAAAAATTTCACACATTTGAACCCAAATACAATGTTTTCACAACCAGCAATTGGTCACTTCACTTGGGGATCGCCTCGCACATGCCTTTCAACTTTTCCCAACCCACAACTTTTGCCAAAGTTGGAATTTGAATTCTGTACTCAGGTTTTGAAGTTCAATGTCGTACTGATGGTCAAGCAGTCTAGTCGCACAAGGATCAATAAAAAAAACACCACATCTTTAATTTTTTATAATTCAAGATTGAATGAAAATTGTACTTATTTCATAGAGCATTATTCTCTATCTTCACAAATAATTTTAAGGGAAAAAAATAATTCACAAAATCCTTTTGATGTTTGTGAAAAGTTCTTATTTTTTCACAGAAAATTGTACATAATAAAAGTGCATTTTAAAAAAAATTGTATACAAAATTATTTAAAGAACTATTATTAAAGACTAGAATTAAAAAGGTTTGAAAAAAATTAAACTTGCACAATTTTTTTAAATTTCAGAAGCGTTACTGAAAAATTGTATGTTTGTAAACACACTGCTACATTTGAGAAAAATAAAATTTAAAATTATGGAGTCTTTTTGAGAATATTTTTAAAATGTCTGAGGGATTTCATGTAAAGTACCCCCAAAAATAATTAATTTAACTTCACTTTCAAGTTCAGTGAGATTGATAGGAGAATATTCCTTTTTGAGAAAATTTTGTGTACTTGAAGGTAGAGTTGTTAACTGACAAATAGATTGCCTATATATTTTGTTTATGCAGTACATGCTGTCTTATGCAGTACAATTAGCACTCTCTTCAAAAAATTTTTTTTTTAAATTTGGAGCATTTTGTGATTTTTTTCCCACACTTTTTAATATTGCACATATTTTAAGCAGTATTCTGTGAAAATTACTAACATTTTCACAAAAATTAACATGACCTTAATGAACGAACTAATGAAGGAGAACAAATATCATTAAAGGGAAAATTTGTTTCATCCATTTTGCAGTTGTAAGAAGACTTCCAAAACATTTAAATCTTTTTCAATATTCGAGAACTTGGAGGGTGAATCAGACCTTGCCACCATTGTAAGTTTATTTCACTCTATTCTTACAAGATGTTTAAAGAAAAAAGTTGGTGCCAAGTTTTAAAAAAGTCCGAAGGGGCTTCGTGTAAAGTACCCACAAAAATTAATGAGTGTTTTTCTAAATCACAGAGCTTCAAATGAGGCCGCATTAATTGGTTTACTCAGTTTGCAATAGTCCTACACATAGTTTATACACACAAACAGCAGACAGACCGTCAGATTGAAGGACATTTTGAAAGAAACAACACATTATTGGTATCGGGGGAACCCCAAAATATGTATTTCTCGAATTCGATTTTCAGCAGCATTGCGTATCTTTCTCTACACTACACATATTACTCTGTGTACACCCATACATGAAAGTAAAAATAGAAAAATGCAGTTACACCAGTGTGACATTAAGGCCTCTACATTTTATTTGGTATGCAAGGAAGTAAAAACCGTGACAGTAATGAATCTTGTCGCAACTATATTAAATAGATTAGAATGAATTGAATGAATCACTTTATAAAATATATTTCAAAATGTAGAGTAATAAAAGAGTTTCCAGTTATAAATATATAATAAATGAAATATTAATACACACTAAACTAATTTTCAAACAAGCTTCGGATGACATTATTGCAGTGGTGATTTCACAGGAAAGGGAAGGGAGGAAAGCTCTCTTCACAGGTTTTCTTCTTCTGAATATAATTGTCAAATCAAATATTTGATTTAATAGTGACAGAAAATGTTAAATTTTTAAGTTGACTTTAATGAGAAAATTTACTCAGGTCATGTTTTAAACAAAGCATACTTTTAGGAGACAAGAAAACAATCTAATAGCTCAGAGGAGAAAATGTCAGCCTCTCCACCCCTAATGTCTTTATTGTCCCATATCTCACAGTGCTCCTGCAGCCAAAAGAAGGGACTTTTTTAAAAGCACACAGAAGAATATCCTTTCTCTTTTCAGCAGCTTTTTGCATACATCTCTTTGAAATACATTAATCACTGTGGGGTGTGATACATTAACATTAACAAGTGATATCACATGCCTGCAAGGGCCGGGAGACCAGGGACAGAACAGTTGGTGTACCATTCACAATGTGTGCTGACAGAATCTTGTGTGAAAGGAAAAGAAAGTCTGTTTGAAAGGAAAGGTTTCTCTCTTATCCTAGTTAAAGAATTTAATCTAATTTGTGAAATGTTTCATTTTTTAAGTAGTATATTCAATATATTCCTCGCATCTCCTTTTCCACAGAGTGCATAAGTCACCACTGCGTTATACCAATTGAGCTACTGCACTTAATGTAAAAAATATTTTAATAATTTTAATTAAAATTATTTTTAATTAATTATTAAAAATATCATTTTGTAAATTCGTAAATATCATTATTGACCAAAATGTCACTCCAACCCTCAATTGCATTTTAAGTTCTGAAAAGAAACAAGTAGAGCAAACAGATGTACATTGGCACTTACTTACCTTAATTGTTACAGAATCAAAATAATTTTTTATTGTTTAAAAATACCTACAAGGAAAATTTAAGTACCTCCAAAGAAAAATTTATTTTTCATGCAAATACTAACCTTCAATTTACTTAAAATGCCTCTGAATGATACAAATGGGGTGCTAAGTTCCATCAGATACACAAAGCCAAATACACAATCTCCTAAACCACCACGCAAATACTGCAACAAAGACATTTTCATTATTATTTTCAGAATTTAAGAAAATTCCATTCATTCATAATCCTTATTTCACATTAAATTTTGAGTAGTATACTTTCAGATAAAATATAATTTTGTAAATTAATTGTTAAATATTAATTACATTAATCCTTAATATTTTATGTTCAATATATTTAATAGATTCATGATCGGTCTTGTTTACTACTTTTTTATAACAATACTTAAACCATTGCACTAATGCTTAAGAACTTATTTTCTTATACAATGACATTCCAGGACAGCATAAACATATTTGTTATTATATTTTATATTATTTTTGAACTGTACATACAATACTATACAATATTGTTTACATAATTTCATAATTCATACATCAATAAGTATTTAAATAAATTTTGCCAAATAAAGGAAAGTAAAAAAGAACTCTAGGCCTTTTGGGGAAGGCTAGTCCCCCCCCCCCTCCACCAGCGTTAGGAAAAACGAACAGGAACATTACAAATGAAGAAAATGAAATTAATTCATGTTATAAAATATAGTACAATTAGATTGCAATTTTCATCTTTCTTAGGAATATCTCTTCTGGCTCAACAAGGGGCACCTTAACCAAGATTCTGAGCTCTTGTTGAATGTCTCAATTTTTCTACCATGATAATAACATTATCTTTTTGTCACTCATTTGAAAATAGATGAAAACGAAGATATTTTATCTGGAGACAACACAAAATCAGTGTTTTAAAGTTTCAGAAGAATATTAAGAACTGTCCAGAAATCTTATTCAAAGGAAATTAAGCATGATGGAAAAAATAAATTGTAGTGTAGTTCAAAAATGTTCGGAACTATTGTATTAATTGCATTATGTCATTCATTTACTTGTACTTTCCCCTTAATAACAAGTATGTTATTATTAAAAATGGCATTGTAATGCTGATGAATGTAGTAAAATATTGGAGCGACAAGAAAAGATGAAAATATCCATATTAATTTTTGATTGTCACTAGACTATCACAATTCAATGGAAATATGCTCCACATTGCATATATCACTCTTAATGTTACCTTGTTACAATGCAAAAATTATTTAATAAATCAAATTATTCAAAGGATTTATTCCAACCAGGTATCAATTCTGTTCTTTTTTTCTTTTACACCCATTCCATATTAATAAGCAAATGTGTTTGGAATCTGTACACCTAACTTCCTAAAGTTGGTGAATGAATATCTAAGATCGCAATATTCAAACCATTGCTTTTATATTTTGAAAGTGATACTAGCTAAAATTTGTCTTAATCATCAACTAATTGATATATATCCTACTTGTAATCAAATTTGATGTTACAAAACTTACAAATTAAGTTGGAAATTAAAATTTAAAATTTTTTAAAAAATATTGTAAGCAGAAGCATTATTGCTCTTTTCTGTCAATGTTGCAATCACAGAGAATACAAAGAATTTTCCCTTCAAAGTAATGTTCTATTAGTGCATTTTATGATTCATAACTTGAAAATTTCATCCACTTACCACAATGACAAGAAATCCAAAGGAGCCAATGAACAGATGATGGAAAACGATGACAGGTTGTTGATAAAGGTACTCTCGCCAGCGAGCTAAACGACGAGCATGGCGATGTGCAGCATTAACAGTATGTACTCGATACATTGACCAGATATCATAAAAAAAATAAGCAGCTCCAAACCAAGCATATGCTTCGGACATAAAATGAGAAGACCTTAGAAATGATCTAGTACAAGACCATAGGCATACAATTGTACCAGTAATGCAAGAAAGTAGAGCCTGAACAGCTGAAACAGTCCTGTAAAAGAATTTTTTTTATTACCATGTGAATTTTTGTTAAATAATTATGGTAGCAAAAACTTTATTATAATTTGAAAGTACATGTAAATACTTGGTTTCTTATTTTTACACTCTCGCTCAAAAACCAACTTGTGAAAAACTATTATTATTCATGATTTACATGATAAACTCAAATTAATTACATCAATGTTTTAATATAAATTAACAAAATAGGGTCTTGTATTACCAGTGAGAAATGCTACTTGGAATTCTAAAATGCACTGAACAAGTAAGTTGATGATGGGTTGGACTGTGCGGCGGGGGAGTTAAATGCGGGTTTTTATAGTTTGCAAGTAACCTTTATACCCTATTCTACAAACTTAAATTGAATGAACAAGGTAGTCTAAATTTAATAAACATGAAACAAGCTTTATATAAACAAATAATATGCTTTAATAAAAGATAATGATAATTTTCTTCAACTCTTCATTTATAATGTATTAATACCATTTAATGTTCATGTGCATCAGCTGGAAAACGAGTATTAAAAAATATTACCATTTACATATATTCTCAAAAATACTATACATGTCATCTATTCCCTTTTGGTAAATTCTGATGAATTTTATGTACTCTGATTTTAACAATTAAAGATGCAATAAGTTCAGTTTCATAATTGAGAGATTCACATAATTCTGATAAGATTCTAATTAATTGAAGGCTTGAAATAAAAAAGGATGTAATTGCCATTTTCATAAGTTCAAGAAAATTGAGTCTATATACATTAAACCTATTGGCACATACAACAACTGCCATTTATAATCACCCCGTAACACTATCAAGAAATGCATCTGGACTTTGGTTCTTATTTAGGTTATAGGGATTGATTCATTCAACATTGTTCCGGTAAAAACATAAATTTAACAGAAGTGTCACTTTACTCCTTTTGTACTTCAAATTTTCAATTCATTAATGAAACTTAACTGTTTTTAGTTACAAATGGGCAGGATTTTGCAATATTAGCAGGTTCTATATAGGTTACATTCTCACATCACACCCTATAGTCAACATATAAGTGAAATTTCATAAATGTGTCCCATCAATAAATGAAATATCTCTGATGACTATTTTACCTCAAGATATTGGAAAAGAAGAAAATTGCAATAAGCAATAGGTAGTAGTCTCAGAATTACAATGAACAAAATTTATTCACCAACTGATTCATTGAAACATAACAGAATCCCAACAGAGGGTAGGGGACTAAAGTCATGCATGATATAATAGAACTTCTTTCATGAAACAAATTTATCTTTATCCTCTTAATACCAATTGCATATTCAAAAGAACTCTCATTTTCTTTTCTAACGGTTTAACCACTACTGCACACAGCCCTTCAGCCCGTAATAACTTTATTTGCTGAAAATATTGTTTCGGAGTTGTTTATTTTTAGTATTTCTCAATTAATTTTTGTACTTTTTCCCATCATGAGCCCATTCCCAAATCAATTGATTAAATCATCCCGAGCTGGCATTAAGACTTCATACTATATTCTTTCAATTCATTTGTTTAATAATGTTCATTAAGAAACAAACCCTCAATAAGTGGATTCCCAGTTAAAGGAGGTTTTACTGTAATTCCATTCTACCACTCCAGTATGCAAGTAGCTGCAACGATCACATTTGTAGAATAGCAATTGCAAAAATTAAAATCTTCAATAGTTCACCTTCTCTATATAGCATATGTAACAAACTATTTCACTTGTAGTTAGCATACTTACTTGTTGGAAATATCAAGCACCTCTGAAAGGGTCAATTCATATTTCTTGCGAAAATTGTGTCCAAAGTCAGTGCGCAAGGCAATATAGTTGAGGAGATCAAATAATGAAGCAAAGAAGATAAGGCCCAACAATGACAGCCAAGCACCCCGGACAACTGATATACGCTCTTCAGGTCCTAGCAGGATAACAGATCCCGTGGCAGTGCCCAGGGAGCCTAATACAGACACCAACAATAGTGATGCTGGATAGGTGTTAACCTATTAAATGAGAATATTACAATTAATGCAAATATATGATACATAAAATTCCAATATTAATTAATTAAAATTGGTCTGAACTAAATACTATGAAAAAATATGGTTATTACATAAGAATGACAAGTAAGAAATGGAATGACATGAGGAGAAAACAAAAAATTCTCATTTCTTTTGTGAGGCCTCGCCCTGTATAACCAAAGCAATTTGTACGTGAAAGTTTATATTTCTCATAAAATTAATTACAATTTTTTTAGTATGTATATCCATAAGGAGACACCTACAAGAAAACAAGAAAATGACAGACGCGCTCCTACCGTACCGTCATGTTCCTTGGCCTGTGACTTGGTCGACCTACCTCACGTTCCTTGCCCACGTACGGAAGACGACCCATTTTTGTAGCCGCTCCAGAAAGTTTTACAACATTGCTGATCGACCCATCAACTCCACGAATACGCTCCACTGTTTTCCATAATGCGTCTTACCCATTTTGCGCTCTAACGACTGACGAGAGATTTCATTCAACTGCATACTAAAATACCGCTTTAATATAACCTTCCTGTATTCAGTGAAGGTCGCGTTTGACAAGCAATTCGGTTCAATTAAAAGATGAGACAAGTACACACTACGTTATGTAACTTCTTCTCACCACAAACAACGTTCATTATCGCAATATTGTGATTCATTCTACTTCACACACGCAGTTTCTTCACTGCCAAGGAAGACAGGCCCGAAGTTCCCTTGCTTATAGCGTTTGACGCCGGTTTCGGCGGTGTCGGTCGGCCACAATCAGTCACAGAACGCGTATTATTTGACCCGTATTCTATGCTGTCGGAACGTTCGTTTCTCTTCATTTCTCTCGGTTTTTACCTCTGCTCATCTCTTCATATTTTCAGTGTTCGCCTTGATTCCGAACCGAGAGTCACTTACAAACATTAAATTTAAACCGCGAATAAAATTCAAACTGAAGTTCAGAGATTTGTGGAAATATTTATCTTTGCATCATGAATAGCATTTCTCCTCATATAATCTGCCATCACGATAAAATATTTAATGCATTGCTAACACATTACTTAGAAATAGTTACCAAATGATAGGTAGAATAATCCATTTTTTTCATGTTTTGACTTTCTCTGTGAATAATAAATAAAATATCAATATAAATATTAAAAAGTAGTCTCCGTCGTTTGAAAATTTAAACGAATAAAACATCAACAATATGATATACACAAAAACGGGGTTCTATTTTTATTAATCATTCGTCTGAAAAACTCTTATCTTCAGATGTTTTAAAGGAACCCAGAACGAGGTTCTAACTATCACATACTTTTGCTGCGTGGTTCATCAATGCCCCTGATCCGACGAGTGTGAATGAATCTTTCTGCGGTTTCAATCGGCAACAAACCCAACCAAAATTACATACGAATAATTATTTTTAGCACCTTCACCATGATCTTTCTAATGCACGGTTTAAGCAGTGTATTGATCATAAGGGCGTTATTTGAATTTTTTGAAGTATAATTTTCAGTGGAGGAAAGTGTGTGTGTGTGTGTGTGGGGGGGGGACTAAAATATATTCACCACATAAAATGACGGTATGATTTCAAAATTCGTAGGGTGTTATTAGACTGCCATCCTTAACTGCTGGTTCGAACTTCTCTGAAGTCGGGTCCTATGTAGGTGGATTGCGGTCTTTAGCAGGTGGATTGTTGGAATCGCTTTAAGACTGCGTCATTCATGCTTGCGTTCTCAGGTGTATCGTTAAGTCTGAATAAAATGAGAGCCCGGTACTACCGGAACAACCGTTGCCATCCGCTTTCAGTCCGACGTAAAGAACACTATATTATATTATCTCCTTGTTCCCTAGGGATGGCCTCATCCACTATCCATCCGCACCTCCTCTTCTAAAGAAGCTGAGATCTGGCAATGTATGATGCAATCAAGGGTCTATCTGGGTTTTTAAATCCCAGTATATTTTATTAGGGTATTGGCTATCTTGTACTTCCACCATTAATAAGTAATGTGCAAGCCACACTCTGCAGATTCCAGAGTCCACTTGCCACAGGCACCAAGCGATTAACGATGTAGTTTTCAGTCTGCCCTTATCTATCGGCGCTCATGGCCTAGTCCATATGGCTAGTTCATCTTCCTCGAGGAAGTTGTCATGCAGCCAGCCCCACATTCCAATCGATGAACCGGGTATCTTACCATGCCAGGTCACGTCACATTTTTATTGTTTCCTCTCTCTTAAAAAAAGCAGGCGCTTCCAAATTAAGGACACTTTACCTACATTATTCAACGAACCACATCTCCCTAGATATTTGGAAGCTTTCTGTCAGCGATGGTCTATTTTTGAACCAAGAAGTCTCTCGCCTTCAGGCTTCCTGGTTTGAAAACTTTTCATTTGTTGAAGCCCACGGCATCTGCGTCCGCGGAAGAGATGTTAACGTCACTGTGCTGGTAAAGAAAGCGTTAAATTGTCATTAGTTTTCTGCTTTCGCGGTCTAGATTGTCAAGATCGGCTTGTGTCCTACTATTTCTAGAAAAGTAATCGGTAGAGTGAAAATGTTGAAAACCTGAATTAGACTGTCGCCGCTGATCTTAGTTCTGAAAAGCAAACGAACTTGTTTTCAGCAGGTGCACCGACCTTGATTGCTCGATGATAGATACTTGCAAACTGCTGAAGTTTAAAAAAGCTGCCTAGGTACTCATAAGCCTGCCTATCCCCAATGCAGTTTTGACCACAGTTGGAAATTCGAGGTATTTGTCACTCAGCTTGTTTTTCTTCATGAAACTCCATTGCAAAGTTAATTCTCATTAATAGTATATTATGTTTAGCAGTGACCAACATGATTGAGACTAGTTTCAATCAATACATCAAGATTTGCATACTTCACATTTTTCAACAAATGAATCAGAATAAGTTGTTTAACAGTTTTAATATTGTAATAATCATATTTTGGAAAAAAAACAAATAAGCTCAATAACAAGTGAACTTTGAGTTATAAACTCAAATTATGATTTCAGTTTCAAACAGATTCTTCTTGCTCTACTAACATTAGAACACAGAAAATAACGTCTGAGCAACATTAAAAAAAATCACTTTGTAATGTTTAATAAATGAGAAGTTAGGTAAAATCAGACTTTACTATATTCATAGGCACACACTTTGCTTTACTCAAATTAAAAAGAGGGGAGACTATTCCAAAATCTTGTGAAATGCATTATTTTGATATTGTAGTGCCTAGAGAAGGGAATAACAATTTACTAGCATGACAGTATAGTAAACTTGTATTGATTGATCCCACAGTCCCAAGAGCATGTTAAGTAAAACTGAAAATTTTACTTTTTGGCACATATTATAAACACATTAATTTCATAACCAATTGTCCTCTCACAACTCTTGTCGTGTAGAGGGGTGTGATGGGGACTGGTGACCAGCAGATTACCTTATCTCATGTCCCAACACTTTTACTTAACCTAGAGCGCTTCCAACTATTTTGCTTGTTACAAAACTGCTTATATAACTTGCCACCTGCATGAATCAATCTTTGTAACAGCAGGCAAAAGAGCTCAAAAGCTTAAACTCTCAGTCATGTGACCACAGATTCACATACACATTCATCCAGATTTAAAATGCTTTAATCGTCAAGAGTTCCTCAAAACTTACCCCCGAAATATTGATCTCAAGTTTTTTGATAAATTCTGAAGCTTTTTACAATTAATAGCAGGAAAAGTTAAAAATTGGAACTTTTTTGATATAATTTTAAAAACTTAACCTACGTTTCATAAAAAAAAATTGTGAAAAATGAAGGTTTCCTTTTAAATTCCCACAGACTTAAGTTGATCTCATCACAGAACATCCATTTCTTAAAAGAATTTTAAGCATGGTTTAGGTGCTAGTGTTGTTCAGACAAATGGACAGACAGACAGATTGCTTGCTTCATTGCACTGTTTCTCTTGATTCTAGTGTGATAAACGATGCACTTCCAAAAAAGGTTCATAAGCAATTAAAACAAAATTACACAAGTTACAAAAGATGTATTTCAATTACAATATTCAATGTTCACTAGTACATTAATTTCAGTGTCTTAACAGAATATTTATGATCTTCAAGTAGAAACTTTCACTTCATAGTCTTATAATATTAAATGATATCCAGACGTATCAACACTTATCATTTGAAAATCTACGAATGAAACTCACATCACATCCAAGTACAATATAATACTTAAGTTAAAAAAAATTATGAATAAAGAAAACAGTCCTTGTGAAATTGCTTATACTGTCTCTCATGGTCTATCTCCTCTACCTCCCCTAGTCCCACTAGCTGGACCAGCTTGCCAACCACTGGTGCCACGACCTCTTGCACCTCTACCACGACCCCTGGCAGCTGTAACAGAACATTTCATCAACATTTTCAACTCTTAAAATTACATTTCATTCAAAAACGGAAATATTCTGGTAAACAATTTAGGTCAAGTCATTGATTAGTGTTTCCGGGCACATACTAAGCTCATTAGCCCTGTAAGTGTAATACACACGTTTTTCATAACAGACGCAGTGGTTATCTTTCCCCACTGTATGTCAAGAACCGGTTGCTGACCCACACGTCAGCTCACAGGATTTTCCTCAACCAGGTATCTCTAACCAGCGGGCACAAGCTCTAAGCCAACTACACTACCATACACGTCCTCCAACATGTCTTGTAGTGTAGTGCACATATGTGTAAGTGTGTGCACTACACTGCAAGGGGATGAGAATAGAACAAGGACAAGGAGGAAACAAAGATTGCACATGGTCTGTGGCCCACTTGTAAGGATACTTCTTTAGAATTCTCCTGGTGTTGATTGGAGAAACCAAGAAAACTACCAAAGTAGCTGTCAGCTAAAATCCTCCACGCAACAGGTTAATTTCTTCATTCAGCTATCTAGCTAACATCTAAAATCCTGCCTTCATCAGGACTCAAACCCTAGGACCTCTCAAGAGTCATTGCAGTGACATCAATTGATGCACTGGGCCACTTAAGTTGGTGGCAAACTATGTAGGGATTACATTTTTGTGGTAAGTACTTTTAGCTCAGACAAGTGACAAAGAGCATCTTTCCGTAATGCTTAACATTTTTCATACCAAAGCAATATTCTGATCAATAAAATCTTTTGAACAACAAAACATCACAAATTGACTTAAAAAATTCTGATGAAAACTAAAAGAACAGTTGATATGACAAACAGAGTATGTTGCCTTCAAACAGATTAAACTCCGAATCCAAGGTTCTATGGTACACTCATGACATGATGCTTAAAGAGAAAAGGAAACCTTTAGGATATGCAATAACTTCAAAATCAGCCTTTTCTGTTGGGCATGTACATATTTGAATATCATGAATCCTTGACTGTATGGAAAATGAATATGAAAATGAAATACAGTATGGTCTCTGCATGCTATCACAATGCCAGAGGGTAATATTTAAGAGAGATTTACAATTGCACTATGTCATTGAATAATAGTTATTTATGACAAAAGTATCATAATACATTTTAAGACAAATCAAGATTTAATAATTATCAAATGTCATCTTTGATAATTATTTGATACGTCATATTTGACAACTAATTGAGTACCGTTATAAGATGTAACGATATGAATATCGTTCAATGTTTTATCAAAGTTTTCTAATGAACTATAATTGATGAAATGTCTCTTCGTTCTCCCTAAGGCAACATAATTGTGTTAATAATAGGGGGCCATTGATTCTGATCTTTGTTGAAGCTGACCATTCTTATCAGCGAGCCATAGATTACCTGAACAATTTTCCATTAACCCTCTTTCTGATTTCACTCTCGCACAATTTTGACTTAAAGACAATGACATTGGATAAGTAAATTTATAAAAATTAGGTTTTCACTTTAAGAGCATCACACAATTAAGACTGCAGATATTTAAGAAAGAGGAATAAAATGAACACTAATAAGAAGTGTACTATCTGCTGTGCTATTAATGTGTTTAGTATTTGTGCATTCGCCTCGAGATTAAAACAGAAACATCAAGTGAATAGATACACTTAACACAATGTCACACACAATGCTTGGTTTCAACTACCACCCAATAATTCAATAATAAAAATTTACAACTCCGCACTTTAGTAGAACCTCACCTTGTGCTCTTAGTATAGCAGATTTTCCTCTTCCCGCGCCCCCTGTTCCTTTATTGCCTTGTCTTTTGAACATTGGAGCATTTTTTAACATATCGGGTAATATGAGAAAACGGATTTTCGATCCCCGAATGTATACATTTTCTAGTTGAGCAACTCGTCCATCTCTATATGTCACTGTAATATTTGACATTTGACAATTCATATTGTCTTCAGCTTCAATTAATTTCCCTCGATAAACTTCACCGGTGTTCGTCTCGCAGGTTACAATGTGCCCTTCGGCTTCGTGGAGCACTTTAATTGGGACGCCGATTGACATTTTGTGTACCGTAGTATGTCTAAACCCAAAAAAACGGTATTACACCAAATCGAAGTTACAGAAAACACAACCCAGCAGTGCTGAACGAAACAAACGTCCAACTCAACCACACTTCACGTGAAAATCTCACACGTTACGCTGCGCTACGGAAAGAGAACCGCGAACGCGAAAATGAAATCACAGTGGCGCAGAACGTTCATAAAACGCCAAGTGACGAGTACCAACATAATTTTTGGTCATTCCTGCCACTCGCAGATTAGTTGCGCGTCTTTCAAAATGATTGATGAACTTTCGTAAATACTAAAATCGGTGAATTGGACATGAAAAATTATTGTTTAGAGAAAAAATTATCGTATTTTCTCCAATAAAAGTACACCTTTTAAAATTGGCAACAAAAATCGAGAGGTATTAGTATGCAAATATTTCGAAATAAAGTGAAATCATTTTTCAATATTATTGTCTTTTATTTTTCAGTGTTACACAAAAACATATATTCCGATCCCGCTTCTAACGCACGCGTAAATTCGCTCTTGAAATAGCACTGATCTCAAGAAGTATGGAATATTATCCGCGCTCGTTTTCTTCAGCCTATTTCACAAGATGCGAGAGGAGTGGGAGAGTGATTATTTCGTGACACGGCTATTATAAGCATTTCTAAATATTAAATTATGTCAACATCGCTCCTTGTAATTTATTCTGAATTAACTAACGTTAGTAAAGAAGTGGAAATATGTCATTCAGGGCTCAAGAAAACGTCCGCATATAATAGCCGTTTTCATCACAGAGACAAAAAAGGAGTTCAATAGGCGAGAACAATCGGTTTCCGAAATTTTCTTTAAAAAAACGGTGGAGGCTTATACTCAAGAAAATATGATGTTTCAGATGGAACTAATTCTCTTACATGGTAATTGGAAGGAGTTTTATTGATCGCATAGACCTACCTCACAAAAGTAACTTATTTCTTATTTGGAATCAGGGTAAAAGCTTAAAGACTTGCATAAAGGAGACATAGGCATGCATAAAGGAGACAAGGGAATGTGGTCCCCCAGAAAATGTTTAAAGGAGCCCCATAGCCTTACGTAATAAAACATTTTATTCCCGTAAATGTGATCAATTCCTGATTCTCCCCTTTTTAAGCTGATATTTTACAGAATTGATACAAGACAGTGTGGTTAAGAGGCTCTCCAAGGCATTTAAGAGTACTTATTAATTTCATCAATAAATATATAATTACATTCCCATTGCTTTGATTTACTTCCTAGTAAAATATGTCTTGTATAAATAAAGAACTTACATGGACAAGAGGGTCCAGAAATGTAGTTGGCCCCATCTCATTTTAGGCTGTGCACACCAATGGAGAAAGGCATATTTCAATCACAAATAAATGAATGAACTCTAGGCCGTTATTCAGATGAATGTTTTGTTCTTGAATTTTATTAAAAATTGAAATAATATGGATATATTTTTTCAGAGTACAATTATAGCTTCTTTAAGTCTTCTACCAAAATTACTTTAGGCCCATAATATTATTCAAATAATTTTCAAGTTTTTAACCTTTCCTTTAATTAATGCATATTTTTGCACTTTTCCATTGTTATTACTACTAGCCTTTACTAGCATGCACTCGGATGTTTAGTTTTAATGATACTAATAAACTTTGAGGACCATGATATCAAAAATTTTTAAAGCAAATATAGTAAACACAGATTACTTTTTTAATACATTTTACAGTAACAGAGGAACTTAAATTTTCCTGTTGGCTCCTACAATGGCCCAGAACATACGGGCAAACGACAATAAATGTGTACATGTGTGCAACAATTAATTCAGAGCTTAAGCGTATCAATTCGTTAAAATGATGCAAATATTAACAGTATTTATAGGAAAAAAAGATAGATGCTCATGTTGTTAACACATATCTGTGATTATTAAATAGGAGAATACATGGATAAAAGAAATAAGGTTATCAGAAACTAAACAATACCAGAAATTACTTTACTTTTACCATCATCCTTTTTGTGTGTGGCAAAGAAACTTAAGATTTTGTTTAAAGATGCATGCTCTAAAACAACAAACAAAAATCAAATAAATGCTTACAATACCCTATGTTAAACGTCATTATCAATTTGTAAAATTGATGCCAATATTCATATTAATAAGTACAATTTAAATAGTCAATCTTAAAATAGTAATCTCAGAGAAACCCTTCACACAATAATTTTTTAAAGATACGTATAACAATTAGACTTATTGTTTGTTAGGAGACTTCAGTTTTACAATTCTCACATTAAACATATTGTTAATAATTAATGTCTTTTTTATTTCGCTAATTACAGAATGTTTAGTTGTACTTGTAATTTAATCATTAAATAATTTGATTACCTATTTTCAGGAAATAAAATATTATTTAATCACTTTGTGGCCTATAAGATCAATAATACAATTGTATGTCATTTCACTTTCACAAAACATCAGGTCTTCTGTGACAGATCTTGACCACTGAAAATCAGATGTGTCCACCCTACATCAAATTTGAAATTTTTAAAAATACTTGTTTGTTGAAGTGAATTAACAATGGAAAGAGAAAATAATATTTGAAAAACTGGCAAGTTAATTCATTATATCCAATAAAAACATACTTTATTCACAGTTATACTACAGCTTTAATTTACATTTCCTACACAAGCACTCCAAGTCTTTTAATCATGACCGGCAAAAAATTTTGAAAGAAAATCAGTTGGTTTAGGTTCTTGAGTTTCTTTGAAATATGTCATTACATGTCCTTTCTGTTTCCATATCTGGACTGTCTCCTTAAGCTCCATTTGCCCCTGCAAACAAGATAATATATATATTAATAAATGCACATATGTAGAGAACATAACATAAAATTAAATATTTACCTTAATAACTAACATGTCAATAACTCTTATATCCTTGACATGCCGATTTTTGTCAAATTCTTCACGAAGTTTGGCTCTGCATTCCTCTATAGTTTTTGGGATGTCATAGTCCAGAACTGCAAAAGTAAGTTGAAATTACTAAACATTCAAACACTATGTTGCTCATCAAAACCTGAAGACAAAAAGAGTAACAACTATTATTTTCTCAACATTTCTTCTATTAAGTTAATTTTTCATTCAAGTTAAAGGGCATCTATTTTATCAACATCAAAAGGAAAAGACAATGCACTTCATGAAGGTATATAATTAGGAAAACTAGGAAAAACTCTGGATGATAAAATCCAAAAATATAGCAAAAAGATACTAGAAGAAAAATCAACGAAATCCTAAGGGCAGAAATACAAGGAGGAAGGAAGAGGACAGAGGAAGGACATGACATCCCAGATGGATGTTTGAAACTTGAAATATGTGGAAACAAAAACTTTAGTTCCACCTGAAAGGACAAATTAAAACTTAAGTAATCAGTTTAGTAATATCTAGTTTGGGTGAAAATGAAAACAAAAAATAAATAGGATTAATTAACCATTTAAAATTGATTAATCTGCTCTAAATTATATAAATAATAATACTTGACGTTTTTTTATTTCGCTTGTATTGATTCCAAAGCTGGCTACACTTCTATTTCAAGATTTACAATTTATTTTCAATGCAATTATAGTCTATTGCTCTAAATATACCTAACAAATATTCACACAATCAAAACTTGGCAGATGAAGTTGTCGTACCGACATATGGTATTTGGCGGTACCATGCTTTATACAGATTAAGAACTCTTTTTCTTGCTTCACCAGCATCCAGAGACAAAATTGGCCGAACTTGTCGCACCACACGACCAGCAGCTTCACGTGCCGCCATGTTCTTGCAATGCAACTCGACGAAACGAAAACGAGTCGCCTGGTCGACGATGCGGTCGCCTTGCAGAAGCAACCTTCGAAATGTTTTGTAAGTAGAGAAAGCCAATCAAATATCTCAGAATCGACAAGGCGCTTATTTTGAACGAGGTTTGTTTTATAATACGTCTCGAACTATTCAAACTTGAAGAAAATTACTTCAATAAATGTCATACTTAAGGGTCCGTCTATAAATTATGCAAATTTGGAGTATTTTGGATAACTTTCTCTCCCTATAACGCAAAGGTAACGCGAACTTTAACCGCTTAAATAATTAGGCCTACATAACGCTGGCATCAATAACTTCTCATTTACTTTTTTTAACTAAATGATATAATGAAAAAAAATTATGTTCATTTAATTATATACTAAAATTTACAATAATTAAAGAAATTCAATACTTGACGCATAATTTAAAAACATACATCCCTTCGTTCATGTCAAAAATTTGTAAGTTATTTTCGACAGCTGATAACTTCTCTTTCTCAGCTGGTAAAATTATTACTGAATTTCGTTTCATTAAACACTGAGACAATAAAGACGAGAGGGGAGGAAGCATTGTAGCGCAGTCCCCATTTTCACTACGAAAAACGCTACCATGAATTGTTTACGGCTTATGGATTATACATACGCAGTTTCTTCTCACGTTGAGCGGTCATAATGATGCACTATTTTGCCGTTTGCTAGCATTGTCTAAAAATCTCTCAAACGGAAAGGATCCAACAATCTTTTTTATCTTGCAAAAGTGATAATAATATTATAAAATATTGTCGAAATATTTATTTGAACACGAAAATAATTAAATAAATTTTCGAGACCTGGTTATGAAGTCCTCTGTCGACAAAAGCGCGGCGGTGGATGGCGCGTATGATGCGTTACAAAATGTCGGTGGAGTAAATGACTTCTGTTTTGTTAAATACGGTTTGTGTGCAATTAAACTCGGTTATTATTTTTTTTAAATTGGTTACGTCAACATAGACGCAAGACGTATCCAAGCCCTTTGAGGGGCGTTGAGCGCTTTGCGCTTGGAGTAATCATCCATTCATTTAGTGCGCTTATTAAGAGTAATCCTCCATTAATAGAATGTCATGTCACGTCTCGTCGTAGTCAGTTTTCAAGAGGACTAAACGTTACTCACTTGGATATTCAAGTACACTACTAATCGGTTTTGAATATTTTCTTCGTAATCTAACAGATTCAATTAATATACCATCGATAAAAACATATTTCCATTTTTATAAACATTAATGTAATACATCATTAACACACACACAGTCGACCCTGAAAACAGTGAACTTTCGGTTATAGTGTCACTGGACCCGATCCACGTACAGTGAAACCTGTTTTAAGCAGTCACTAACAGTTCATGGTAAAATGGCCTTGATAGATGTGGTCGCATAATTGAGGTTATGAGAATATGGGAGAGGTAGTTAAGGTGTTATCGTGCAAATTGCTGTAAACTAAAAATATTTTTGACAAAATAATGTTAAGGAAGTGAACGAAGACATCACGAGGATGACTTTGAAGAAACCCTTCTTCCCAGGGATGGATAAGGACAGCCCATTACTTGGAGTAACAAAAGCAAAGACTTAAACAAGGGAAAAGTCGGGCACAAGGAGCAACCCTTCATACGGGTTTAATACTCATAATAGCTGGTGGTGAAAGAGCCATAAGATAGCGTGCATTCTTGGCTATCCGTGATGAGCCGCGTCTCGGTCAATTGTACTGACGTTTCGGCCATTTTGCTGTGGCCTTCTTCAGAGCTTTCTTCATAGCTCTGAATAATCTAGCTTCTGAACTATCTTCATATCTCTGAAGGCCACAGCAAGATGGCCGAAACGTCAGTACAATTGACCGAGACGCGGCTCATCACGGGTAGCCAAGAATGAATTGACTCCGGCCGCGGAAACCTACGAACCCACATAAGATAGCAGCCTTTTCATGTTAATTGCCTTTCACAAAATAAAAAAGAATAATTAAAATGAATTGAAAAATCTATACTAGAATCATAAGATATTACATCAATCAATCAATGGCCCTGCAGTCTAACTTGAACTTTGGCCTCAACGAAATATTTCCATAAGATTCATACTAAGTACGTTAATACACGTCGCATACATTTTACTGACTTTTTACGAAAAATGTAGTTTGTTTACATCAGTTTACGTCTTTTTAGTTGCGTATGTTTCAAATCTTGTGTGCCCTTTGTTTTTATAATTGTATTAAATCTGTATTCTATCGCACTCAAAAACGTCAACGCGTTTTCTAGCCGAAACTTTTTCTCGTTTTCTAGAACCACATGGCATAGTGTTTGGCAGAGAGCTGACCGGCACTGGATAGCGAGTTCCGGCAACCTGCGTGTCGGCTTGTGGGATTTTCCCCAATCAGGTATCTCCCACCAGCGAAGCACCGCTCTAGCCCGCTCAAGCTCTAAGCTCTTGACTGGTCTCCCGACATGACTAGTAGAGTAGTGCATGTATGTGTAAGTGTGGATAAGTAAGGTGTGAGGATTGAACAAGGAAGAGGAAGAAAATGTTGCGTACGGTCCGTGGCCTGTTTGTACTGCCCATTGTTAGGGTAAACCTATTAACTGCTCTGACATTCGCCTGGTGTTGATTGGAGAAACCACAGAAAAAGTATACAGATCAGAGCAGCCTACCACTAGAATTCTTCTCCAGACAGCGGCTGAAATCAACAAAGCTAGGCAGCAAGTGCCGAAAATCCTGCCACGGACTCGAACCCTAGAACCTCCAGGTCAGAGGCACTGCAGTGACATCAAGTGATGCCGTCAGCCACCTACGCCGCTACCGCCAAACTGAACTCACAAGCAAATGGAGGGTTCAAAATTAAATTCTGTGAGCAAAGTCATCATCGCGCACGCGGTCGTCGACCATTCTGTTTTAGCGCTTCGCCGGTCGTCAACAAGTTGAAGAAGAAGAAGGAATTAGCGAACTTTATGAGCACCCGCACAATCGAAAAGAACGCTTTATTTCAAAGAGACATTTAATATAAGTATCTGTTTTTACCTTAAACAAAAATTAAACCGTTGTCTGAAGAGGATTCTAGATGTTACTGTGGGAAGTAATCTGACCATGCGACTCGTCACAGGATATTGTATCATTATATCATATAAGTGTTTTAGATGTAACCATTTCTTTTGTGGTCTCCAAATGTCTCCTCACCCGAATGATAAATACTTAAATGGTGTCAAGGAATTTTTTCTTGCTTCATTCTGTTGATTGGAGAAAACCATTTTCTACCTTCCTTTATTTCTGCCACTACATTCAGTATTGTGAGCCTTTTTCTAATATCTTTTCTCCTTTGGCAATCCCTAATGTGACTTCTGAATGATGGCATAGAAATCTTACCTGCATGGTATTCTGTCTTAGCTGTTCCCTACTTTTAACCAAACATTAGTATTTCTCTGATCCATACACTCAGGCCCAGTTCCATGGGGAGGGAAATTTTCTCCTACAATTTTTCAGTAACTATTAATTTTAACTAGTCACAAAACTTTTTTTAGTAAAAGTAAAAAGTAAGTGAAAAGTAAAAATATTTTCGGTTAATTATTAAAATGAATGATATTGTATTGCAGCATGTTCTAAGCATAACCTGCTACATTTTATCAGATATGTAATATGTAATATGACACATTTGAACAAAACATTTTGATTTTCTCCATCCAACGTTTGTCTCTGGATACGCCCCTGATACATTAGTGTTGGTTTTAAAATATATTATATATTCTTAATTTAATCTCTTTAGTCTTATCTCTTCTGAAATATCTTTTAATTGGTCTATTTGTTCTGTTGTATTTTTGGATTTTGTTTTCTGGGTCCAATGATATTACCAAATAATTAAATTTGGATAATTGACCCACTCATGTCAATAACCCATTACTATATTATATTATTTACCCATTCATGACAATTCTGACTCTTCCAATTTCTTTTCCTTGATATGCCATCGATTTTGTCTTGTTTGTGGAACTTTTTATGTTACGTTTCAATGCTGTTTTATAAAATTCATTTACTGTAATTTGTATGACTTCTGATTCCATTATTAAAACTACATCAAGGTTTATTTAAAACTTCTGTCTTTTATTGAAATTCATTCCCTTTCTATTTTCCCGTATACATACATATATACAAAGAATTATAGGTATTAGAGGAAAAGTTATGTAATGCTGTGGAAAATCCATTTCAAGATTCCAATGGAAATACATGTTTTGGACTCCCCTGATACCAAAAAAGTGTTGTTTTGTTTTCTTTTTTTCTCCCCCAAAAGTCTGTCTTTCTGTCTGTGAACACAACTAGTGCCAAAACCATAGGTAGGATTTTTTCCAAATTGAAAACACCCTGGTCTGTCTGGCTTGAGTCGAAGCTTTGAGATTTCAAAAAAAAATTCTTTAAAATTGGGAGTACTTTACATGATGTCCAATGGGCATTTTCAAAATTTGCTACAAAACGGCTCCAAATTTTTTCTTACAATTTCTTGTAAGAATAGAGTAAAATACACTTTTAATTATGGCATAGGTCCAACTTTCAATTTTAACTTTGAATTTTCAAAATTTCAAAATTTTTCAAGTGTCTGCCTACAACTACAAAATTGAAGAAGGAGATTTTTTCTTCAAATAAAATTTAAAACAAATGAATTAGTTAATATTTTAATGTTTTAGTATAAGACTTAAAAAAAGGAAGTATTTCAACAAATGTTGGGGGGGGGAATCAGTGTCATGTAACACTAAGCGAATACCCTCTACCCCTATGTAACCCAGCGTAATGCTGCCTCAAACCCCCCTCCCCCTCTTTAGCATTATGTAATTTATGGGCAACCTGCACAATAACATAATACAATATAACAAAGAATAAAACGTACATCCAATAGAAGCATATTTGACAGCTTACATACTTAACACAATCAGTCCTTCAAACCACTATGTCTGATTAATGCAACTTCAAAAAGCTTCCCAATGACAACCAATTATGGGGGTATTAGTTCATTGTGGCCAGATGTTTAATTTTTCTGCTTTCGAAGCTCCATCATTGGCAATCCTACTTTGTCTACTTCATTGTACCCTAATGTTTTTAGCTGTTCACATTTTATTTTCCCTTTATACCCCTATTTTCTAGTATTGAACAATTTGCTCTGCTTGTAAGTTTTCCCTCATAGAAATTTGAACTTTGTTTATACCTTTTGGACTGTCTTCTTATTGGAGCCTGTTATTGTAGTCTAGACAGTTCTGTTTTTTCTCTGACTTCTTTTTGACTTTGCAACACATATTTTTTCATGTTCAGATAAAAATCACTTATAATAATTTTCCACTACCATACATAAAACATTCAAACATTAAATGAGATTTTTCAATGTTATACTTGTAATCCTTATAGCACAACACTATTATATTTATATTGAGACACTCTAAAATGCAATATTCCAGAGTTGTCACAATTACTACACACATTTCTTTTTCCAATATTCAGACCTTATCTCACTGTATACCATGTCTCATTGTGTTCTACTCTTCCCTACAGTTAATGTCCTCTATGCATGATGAGGTAATGAAAGTAAGAATTTCCCTGCAAGAAAGACCCATTCAAGGAATTATAGACCACAACAAGACTAAAGGAAATATTGACACCAGATCACATGGAATCAACACATTCTTTAGTTCAAAAATCCAATAAGTGGACTGTGTGTTTATGTTATATTCCTTCGAAACATTGAGGGAAAATGCCCAAGATGGAAATCCGTAATTTTCTTGTTGAAGAGATGGTTACTTCTGAAGAATCAGCTATATTAACAAATGAAAAAGTGATTAGACATTATCATGACTTTGGAATGACAAGTTTCTATCCGACTTTGAGGAAATCTTTTAGAAGAGCATTTTGGAAGTTCAGAGGTGTCTTATAATGACACAAAATGCCATATCATTTTCTTTATAGAAAGTTTTCTTCAAGTATGGTTCAAAAACTGTTTAAGCAATAGAGTGTCTGACAATTGAGAGTTCAGCTCAGGACATCACTTTCATTAATGTCAGTTACAACTTTGTCATTCTGAGGCCATTATATGTCTAAAATACAGAAATTTCATCCGAAATACAAAGAAACACAGGGGAGAAAGTTGATAGTAAAAATATGTTCAAAGCATTTTCAACAAAAGGAAATACAAATGATTTCAATGAAATGTGATTTATGTTCTAACTTGGTTTGTAAAATTTATTCAGAAGAACTTTAATACTGTCTTATAATTATTTAATGTGTAGCCTTTTTTCATGATCAATTTTTTCTTGAAATATTTTTATTATATTAAAATTTGTAAATAGTCACGAGTAGCGATGTTTTGTTATTTTTGCTAGACATGACAATAATACTTATTACAAAAAAAATAGACTTAAATCTGTTTTAACATCAATTGTTTTATATATTAACCCAGAATTCAATATGAGAGAGACATGAACAGAATTTATTGTGCACATGGTAGTGAAAAGGAAAAAGGCATGCTGCTTTAGGTTTGAGGGGCCATTCTTATTTGTTTTATAATAAGACAGAAATATTTTCTAAATCTAAAAGCCTGCTACAATAATTATATTAAAAGGAAAATAAGCAGAATACATCATTACTATCCATGATTTATGTTGAGTAAGATAGGTTTTGACTTGCGTTTTCTTTTCTGTATTCTAATTTTTATTAGCATCAACACTGTCAACATTATCATTATTATCATCATCATAATAAGCTGGAGGTCTAAAGGATTGGAAAGGACCGTGAACTTGTGGATTGTCCTTTAGTTTCTCCTCCAGGTTCATTCTTTGACTTTCCTACTATTCATTTGTAACCTAATACTTTGTTGTATTGACTACAGTTTCCTGAAGAATTCTTTTATCATGCTCAAACCATTCTTTTTATTTTCTTTTATATTCTTTGTTTTCTTATTTCTATTCATTGAGGCACTTATGTAGTTTCTAGTACCTCTTAACCTATTGTGCTTTATTAATTCTGATATGTGTGTTGATATTCATGCAATTAACTCTTCTCCAATGATGATCTTGAGGTTTCTCTGCTCTTTTTCATGAAAAAATATAGATTTTGTTTCGATTATTAATATATTTAATTCTTAAAAACATTTTTTATTTCATATCATTCTAAATTTAACTGAAATTTGTCAATTATCCTCACATGTCACTCATACTTTTTGATCACCTGAAAATAAATAGTCATTATATTTTTGCTCTTTCTTAAGGTGTTTGCTTTTGGAAGACTATCTCCTTCCATGCTTTAAATGTGGAATTATTCCAATATACCTACTCCTATTTTACTGAATAGAAAAATATATGCAAATAAATAAATTTTCTTATTTTATGTTATGGTTCTTGAATTTCAATAAATTATAAAATCTTCATTATTTCAAATACAGTCTACGTATTCAAAATTATCTCATTTATTGCATTAGTGATGCAGGAGGTAAAGTTACAGATCCGTGACCAGACAGAGGGGTTGGTAGATTAGCAATTCCATGGATCCAAGTTCCTCTTACACAGCAAAAACATTCAATGTTATTAAGTGCTCTCATGTACATTGTGCTTACTCCTCCTATGATAAGAATTTGTGTGCCTGTTAATGAAAAAAAAAAAGTAAATAATTTAAGTGCATTCAATGTACAAAAGAAGAAAATGTGTAAGTTCTTTCTTATAACATACCCCATGAAAAATTCTTATCTACTGATGTTTGACATCAAAATTTCTTTTAAAAAAGAAGGCAATTGACGCAGTTCATACAAAATCTTTTGAGAATAACCTAGTATGAGTAAGTTACCTGCTAATCAGTAGCACTAATGGTTTGCAATCAACAGGTACAGACAACCAATTGTAAAAGGATTGCAACAATCAACTTTAACAATTTTGGGTAGAAAAGAGACTGTTTTTAATAGCATTGAAAACAGTTCTCTTTACCCAAATTGTGTGAAAAAGAAAGTGATTAAAAAAATTAAATTGATATCTAAATAAATGGAAAATATATTGAGGTCTCCCATAATTAGATTTCTCTGAACCCAACTTCACTCCTATTAAAATGTATAAATTAAGAATGTATTTGAGTAAATTCAATACTATACCTTCATGAGAATACAAATAAATTATTACCCAAGTAAGCCAAAGAATGGCCATGTCGAGGAATTGCCATTTCATCTTTGAGAGACCATTTTTTACTTTTCTCATCCCAAATATCAATTGCACCTATACTTGCAGTTGAATCAACTTTCTCATCTACACAACCTGCACCTCCAATAAGATACAAAGTGTCATTCATTGCAAGAAATTGACTGAAGCATCGAGAATAGCGAACGACACCACAAGGAAACCATCTGCAAAATGATTAGAAAAAATAAGTAGACACTAAATTAAAAACTTATATAATTAAAAAGAATTGATTAATGAGGGATTTGTAAGTTAGTTTTTAATCTTAGTGAGACTGAATAAAAAATGTTTTTTATCTTAGCCAGACTTGAAAAACTACTATATTCAAGAATTCAATAATGCAACAAGTAGTAGTTTATTTGTTTGTTTGTCAGTTTGAAACTGAAACAATTGTCTATGAAAGCTACAGCTCTATTGACCAGGAACTTATGATTGCATCACAGAATCCTTACAAGCTGACCAACAGTCATCATAAGGGCACAAGTAGGAATTTCTTGACAATAAATTATATCATTGTAGGATGATGGTATTTAGATGACAATCAGTTTTAAATATAAATTATTTTTATTGCCTGGTACATTTCATTGCTCTTTCATCAGATAATCTTGTATGCATTTGGATAGCTTATTTGAAAAAAGCTAGTGTTTGTGAAGAAAAAGGTTTTCTCAAGAAGTGAAATGAAGGATATTTCAAGAGTGAAATATTGCAGTAAGTGGATGAAACAACAGGCAATCAAGAGAAAATAAGAGAATATAACAATGTGGGGAAACTTTCAGGAAAATCCTCCAGAAGAAATCAATGACTATGATTAGTATAATGATTAATTTGGTCTTAATCTATAGAGATTATCATGTAAAATATTTTAGTTTCAAATCCATACCCTCACTTTCTTGGAATTCCATCTCTTATTCTTCACAAATAATTTAGCAACATACAATGCTATGCAATGTTCTTTTTTCTCCACTGAAATTTCTCAGAGTTATTTTTGAATATTTTATGTTAACATTTGAACAGATGCAAGATGATTAACTGATATCACTGCAAAGTTTAATACAAAGTTCACAGTGATGATGAGATTCTTTAGCAATGTCTGTGAAGGGCCTTTAACAGTAAGGATTCTTATGATTCATGAATGAATTCTTGTGTTAACCTATGGGACTAATCAATCGCCAATCTCAATTCATGGGAAAGTTTGCCTTCTGTCTCATACTCGTAGGGGGGAAATTCCTTTGGAACAAGTGTTTTGTCTATTATAGGCAGGAAACACTTGGGATTTGAGACAAGCCTCAAAAGTGCATTCTCTTATAACAAGATTCTATTAATATTATATTAACACCTATCAATATAATTATTTATACAAAAATACAGTTATACACTTATTTTACATTAATGTGAATCTTCTCTTTATTATTTTGAATTTTCTACTTCTTCTAGTCAGCTTCTAGTTCTACTTTTCTGAAACAACCAGAGGTTTGATTCTTGTCTATCGAGCCTATACTGCTGTATAACTCTAAAGAAGGCCACAACTGGAAGGTTGAAGTGTCAGTTCAATCGACTAAGATGCGGCTCATCCTGGACAGCCAAGAATCAAATGAATCTGGCCACAGAAGTCTGCGAATACAATGAAAGGTTAATTCATTTCATAATTTCAGAGGCTTTCTGTGTCAGAAAATAGTTACCTAGTTTCATCTCTTTCATACAGAGCTTCAATTATAATAAAGAAGTCAATGTGTTTCTTGAATATTATGAAGACGATTTTTTGACAATCATTTTGCTGATCTTGGGGTTATGAGCCTTCTTTATACTGTTAAATATTCAAGTTTCTAACAAGGAATTTTCATAATATTTAAATAAACAATTTTCCCTGAAATTATGTACCCAGAATTATCTGCTGGGGGAATATCATTGAAAAATCATTGAAAAATTCATATTTAATAAGTGAACATTCAAGACTAACTTTTCAAAATACTTTTATGAAATTGTGCGAGATTTTCATCCCTAAAGATATAAAGGATCTCACACATCTTGAAACTGTCTGTTTGTCTAAAACTGACCATCTATTTCAAGATATTGAGGGGTGATGCACAAAGCAGAAAGAGGTGAGCAATAATTGTTAATACTGATGTAAAGAATACTCATGCATCGACATCTATTCCAAAGGTAAATATGTGATGAGCAGAAATGTTAAAATAGTATACTTAAGAATTGTTTATCAAGTTCTAACTGATACAATCGTAAAGGGTCCAAACCCACATATCTTAGATATATTTTCATTTTGAGAGCGGGTTTAGCCACCAAACTCTCTCTTTGACATGTCTGCTTTCATGAGTATTGCTGTTAGTTCATCAATCTTCATTCAAAAATTTTTTTTTAAAATTTCTTTATTGTTCATTCAATTCATCAAGAATATCCTAAATATGTCTCTTTAAATATATCCTGCTTCTGTTTTTGCTAAATTCTTTCATAATTGTTTGTTGTTGTTCTCTCTGAATTCAGTGCACATTTTGTAGACAATGTTCAAAAAGGAATCTTAATAGGCTGAAGATTGTAGGTTTTTTAAAATAAAATTGATAGAATAGGCAACTCTGTACATTAAATTTTCAATATTGCTCATAATATTGTTTTTTTTCATTGCCTGGTATTTTGAAGGGGGCCACCATCATTAAGATACTAAATCCTAGATTAAATGTATAATACACAAACCTTTCTCCACCTGAAGAAAGATAAGAAAGGAAAATCTGAAATATTATGGCAGTAAGGAAGAGTTTTTGTTATTGAGGAAGAAAACCAATCATGATAAATAAAGTCCTTCTTAAAACTCTTGTAAAGATTATAGGAAAAGCAAAGGTTTGCAGTGATGTGTATAATAAAGATGAGAGCAAATAAGTTTTTATATTTAATTGATATCTTTCCCACTGCTATAGCTCAATAAGCATTAACTACATTAACGTAATACACAACAACTACATTAAAGTACTCACATATTTCGCCTTGTATCATAACACTCCACATCACTGCTCAAAGATGTGCTTTTCAAACTCATCATTCCGCCAGCCACCCAAATGAAGTCTCGAAATTTTGTGGCTGCCATTCCCATACGACCAACTGCTAAAGATGACATTTCTTCCCACACCCCAACTGTCGGGTTGAAACACTCCACTGATGACAAAACACTAAAACATACATTCATAGTAATATTTCTGTAGGCATTTATTTATGTAGTATTATTGACTTTTATATTAGGCTCACTTACCGTCCTTTTTTATCTTGTCCACCAATGGCATATAATTTTCCACCGCTTACCACCAAGCCAAAATTTTTCCTAGGTGTGAGCATTTCGGTTTCTCTAAGCCAATTACAAGTTACAGGATCATAACTCCAAACAGTGCGAACAACATCTGACTTCCCTGTTGTGTCCTCAGCTCTTGGATCAGCACCTCCTGAATTATTTGCACAAGAAATCAAAACAACAATATGTAGGAATTATTACATTTGTTATTTGCCTGACAATTTTCATAAACTGAAGTATTTAACTTTTACATTGAGAAAAATTATGCTTTATATGATGCTGTCAGATAATTTAAAAAATAAATTAGATTTGCAATATTTCATACAATGTTCAATGAAAAAGGTTTTCCACATTGATATTTTTTATTTTTGTAGTAAGTGTTGTTCTAATATCTAAGCAGGTCTTTTTTTATTGAAAAATGAATACAAGTCATGTTGTCATAGATAATTATTACATCAAATTAATGATACATCTTCCCCGGTGAGAAATGGTTAATAAGAGAGGTGGTGATAATAAAAGAGAATATAACATGAGTATATCAGTAAAAAATGTTTTTATTTATTTCAGAAAAATAAATGGTAGATTGTATGAATCGTGAGTTATGTCAAATATTATTTCAAGTATTTTTGATATTTCACTTGTTCTCTTAAATACATTACAATAACTCATCACCTGCTAAAAATATTTTTCCCTTCAAAAATGCCACAGAATGATGATGCCGGGGCTCGGGAAGCTCTCCTACAAGCTCCCAAGAATTAATATGAGGAACATAACGATAAATTTCTTTGCCTGTGTTTTGTCCAAATCCATACGGACTATGAGGATCAATTCCACCAAAAACTAAAACAGCTTCATTATCTGAGAAGAACAGAGATCCTTCCATTAAGTAATTTCTTGAAGAAGCTCCCAAACTGCTTATACTCATTTGATTCCTATAAAAACAAGTTGCTTTTCTGTAATTGGCCATGTGAACAATAGGCATTTACCGTTCAACTAAAATTGAAAAAGTTCATAATCAAAGAAAAAATAGTAATCAATACCTTATCTTTACAATTTAATATGTTAGAAAGTACAGTATTAGATGGCCAATACAAAAATGTTTACTTTACCGAATAAGAGTAGGATGAAACAAATTTTCTTCTGCGAGAATTAACATACTTTAATAATAAATTCCAATTTCAAACAAAAGTATGTCTCTTTAATTTTTACCTAACTCTTATTGATTAATAACATTAAACTCTATAATAATAATGAGACATTGGGATAGTGAATACAGAAAATCAGGCATTTTATCATTAGTACAAATGAAGTGATTGTATGAATTCTTGCAAGAAAGATCTAACAGAACTTCTTCTACTCTAAAGGGAGGGTGGAATCAAATTTTACAGGAAATATTATTTACATGAACATATAATGATAATTAGGGATGATAAAAGATATAAAGAAAGGCAGATTATAAAAATGATTCACAATGTTCTGACTAGATGTGCATAGAAGTTAGCTTTCATAGCATGAAAAGCATGAACAATATAGTTAACTTTTGGAAAGATAAATTCAGTTATTCTTATTTAATGTTTGTGAAAGACAAAAGAAACAAAGGAGCTAGAATGCATTTCTGTTTTTTCATATTATTTTTATGGCACTTTTTTTGTGTCATAAATATTTCTCTTATATAAGATCTGAGCCTTTTTAACAAGCTTCTGAAAACAATTCATCAATTAAAGATAACATTGCCAATGATTCACTGATATTACGAAAATAAAATTATTTAAAACTTAAAAACTACTGACATGCATTGCAGTGTTGATTCTCTTGAAATGTGAGCAAAAAGTGAAGATACTTTTGTTCCAGGTTTCTCAGACAACAATTTAAAATCTTTTTCATCTGATTTTTTATATATTTTCTCTGAATTTTTCTTTTCACAGAAATTTCTGTCAGCCTCTTCAAGAACCTTCTTGATATCTAATGATGCATTTGCCAGGAGTACATCTTCTACATGAGAATGTGAAACTTTATGAAGTGTTTGTTTAGTCATAACTGCAGGTGTTGAATGAGATAAATGTTTTGGATATGATTTTTGGATTGATATTTGGGTGTTATTTTCTTCCACTAGATGCTCAGTATTTGCAAATATATTTTTAGAAGTATCATTGTGCTGAAATATTGATACACATTAGACATTATATAGAAGCATTAATTATTGGATCTATCAATGAACAATTTCTTAAATGTCACCTCAAAGTTACAACTCTTCAAACTTGCATCATTCACTAGCAAAGAACTCCTTCTGGCATTTTCACACTGTGCTTGTAATTCACTGGATGTAAATGTGTTAGGTTGCCCAGCACTTTGAAATGTGTTTCTTATTTCTCCTGGGATTAGAGATTGATTCTGGGATTCAGATGGCAGGATTTCATTTTTATTATGATCTTTGTTTACTTTTCTGCTGAATGCTTTGATTCATTTAAATCTTCCAGATTCCTTGCCTAAAAATAAAAAGGAAAACATGATTTTTTTCCCCCTTCTCAAAGTGAGTTTCAGAAATACATGAAAGAATACACATTTTTCCTGAAGCATTGTTCATATAACACAATTGGCATAATGGTGGAGAAACTTATTACTGGCATGTTTATTGATTTGTGATTAATTAATTAGAGGATGATCCTTTACCTTAAAATTCTTTTTACAAGAATAATTCAAAAATCAAAAGGAGGGGAAAATTAGTACTCCCTTATCACAACTGAAAGTAAGTTTTTCGTATTGTAATAATGATGAAAACACAGTGTTAGACTATTTTCAGTTCTAGCTGAAGTTGCTTGCCCGGGCCATTAGCTGAAGGACCCTAATAAAGAATTTCAATTATTATCTTTCAATAAATATTTTTCTGGTAACATTACACTTCATTTCCTGGATTCAGACTAAAAAGGGTAGAGGAAGTTCGCTAAAGCTTATTTCCACTAACCATTCAACAATATGATTCACTTATGAATGACTCAATAGATTAGTCAAAAATAGGCCAGAAAGAGTAAAGTCAAATGTAGTCAAGGGCCATCCTAAAAATGCTTTTATTTATTATATAATCTGTCCCTAGAGCACAAAGATCCCAAGCATCAACAAACTGATGACTACCATGCAAGAGACCAAAATATGGACGATTACCCAAGATATCACACATGAAGATCTAGAGGGTATTCTTCACGTATTTTAAAATAAACCAATTTCTTCATTGGTTCATTTCTTATAGAATGTATGCTTTTGAAGCAGAGAGCAGAAAAAAGTCAGCTTGCATAGAATAGGTAGTACCTTATTTCATAGTTATTGTTCATGGATGTAAAGCAATGAATTTTTAGAAAATTTAAGAGTGAAAAAACAGAAAAGATTCAAAATAAAAATTAAATATTCATTTCATTGATGAACTTGAAAAAAGAAGGAATAGTTGCATAAATGTGAGTTTAAATTCATGAATCATTAATTGGTTATCATCTTTTTCATTAAATCCAAGATGTTGGTAATAACTTCTTTTCCATTTATTTTGTCATCTCTTTGCTTTCACTTGATAACTATTATTCTGTTGCCGAGTTCTTTCAATCTTCATTATACATTTTGGAAAATAATGAAAAAACAACAACAGAAAAGGTAGCAAATTCAAGACTAAAATACTGAACAATTTAAAATTATCAAATATCTTTATGCAACAGATGGGAGAAAATGCATGATGCCAACTGATTGATATTCCTCTTGATTTATTAATTGTGAAGAAAACAATAATAACTTTTTGTTAGTTACTTGTACAGAAGTGTGAGTAAATTTTTACATTTTTTATTGAATAAAGCCCGTGATACATATCTGTAAACTTAGCTGTATATTCTTACATAGGGACATAACATAGTTGACATGTTTCAAATGTGTCCTTTTATAATACATGTTATGTTATGAACTGAACCACATTGTATGTGGCATGTATGTAAAATTAATTCATGCATGCATAAATTAATACATATTGCTTGCTAAAGTAATTATGATAAACAATCAGTATGTTGGTGAAGCTAAATTTTTTTTTCATTATTCATTTACTTTAATGCAATCATATCTCTTAAATATATTTAATCTGTTAAACCAATGAAAACTAGTTCTCTACGTTCTGGGGAAAAGTATTAGATATAAACCATATCCAATCCTTCTTGTTCTGACATCTTGGATGTACTGGAGCCTACCTCCACAAAGCTTGCCAAGATTCTTTGTATTCGGATAGAGATCAACTCATTTTTGACCTACTTTACAAGTTGAAATAACATTTCCTTACCTCACATACATTATTTTTGTGCAAATAATGTATATGAGACTAGAGCAGAAATCCTCTGTGGCTACTTGTGAACATAAAATTATTTAATAAGAAACTTCTGCAAAAGATAATACAAAACAAAATTCAGTTTATTGCAAGACTTTAATGTCATCATCATCATCATCATCAGCAGCAGCAGCAGTAGCAGCAGCAGAAATAGTAGCAAGAATTAGGCCTTTTTGCCTATTACAACTTCTTTCTTAAAAATAAAAACTCAAATGGAAATGTGACAAAAGTGAAATTTAATAAGAAAATATACTTTTTTCAAAGTCACAATTTTTTTCTTAACCTGTGTATCATTACAATATGTGTTGTGGATAAGAATTACATTTTTTTATTGAATAGTTATGAACAATAATAGATGTAAGTTGCATCTCCAATCAAAATAATATGTCAAATAGAAAATAATACATTAAATGAATCTTTTTATCTCGTGAGACATCAGATCGCAATTTGAATTGAATCTAAACAATACATTTTATTCTGAATAGCTTGTTACAAACTTATTCATCAAATTATATTTATTTATACTTCATATTTACTTGTGTTCACTCTCTAAGGTACAAAAACATGTATATCAATACAAGTATGTATAAAAATTATTTGCTTGTATTTGTTAATGACTTTACATGAAATGAATACAAATACAAAATATTTACAAAAATGTGTATAATTTATTTTTCCGAAAATGACAATAAAGAGGTAATATTTGGAAAATGAAATATTCAAGTAAGAAAGAAAAAAATCTAGGAAAATATTTAAATATTTTATGAATAAATTAACCATTTAATTGAAGTTGAAGAGTTCTTTAACTGGCAGGACTACCATCTTCAATGCTGATCTTCATTGCTGCTTCAAAGCAGGGATCACTCACTTCCAAATTTATCTTTGTTACTCACCCTCTGTGCCATAAATTCAGCAACTGTAGGAGGTGGAGGGAAGACATCTGCTTTTATATTTAGTTGTTGGCTGCGTAGTTGCATAGAATCCAAGGTGCCTGCTTGCTGGTATATTTCCAAATCATTCAGAAATTCTCTGTATGTAATGTAGTTCTAGAGGAATCAAAAGCTAAATAAATATAGTTCTTTGCATAATATATGCTCAGTTTATAATGCTCTCATTTCATAAAACTTTTATTTCCCATTACCTTTTCTTCATCTATCCAGTTTCTTTGACTTGGTTCTTGCAGTCCTAAAAGATCAATCCAATGATAATAATCTTGTGTCTGATTGCCATACCAATACTTAATGATAGCATACCTGGATCAAACAAGATACATTTAAATTTAATATCACAAAGTCAGTAAAATTAAGAAAACACTTCTTTAAAAATTGTTGGAGCCAATTTCAAAATTCATTTGCAAACGAAGAGTATTACTAATAATAAAAGCTTGACTTTTTGAAGAATTTATTCTTGAACATTCTTTACCGTGATAACAAACAATACTTACGATAGGCCATCTTCGATCAACTGCTGAACATCAGGCTGAGAGGTAACTCTCATGAATTCAGGATTTTCAGGATTTCTTCTAATATCCACTAGTTGCCAAGGTGCAATCCAACCAAAGCGAATACATTTCATTATATCACAGAGGTATAATTTTCGTCTCTCCCAGTCATGCATCAACCATCGAACAGCTGACATAAATACCTCAATTTCACTGCAACCATGCATAATAATTAGTTTTACACTGTCAAAATAAATGTTATCCTAAATATAGTATTTTATGTACTATTCAAACCAAAATGTTAATGTCATGTTCACTTGTCACTATTTAATAAAAGTAATTTGTGATTGTTGTAATATTTTTCCCATAAAGGAAAAATGTTTTGATCAATAAAGATTTACAACAATAAACAACAACAAATATTTTACTCTCATTTAGGAAGTTTGGTTGAATATGCATGAAAAGTAAATAAAAATTAATTGGCTCAGCACATTCCTTGCCATTACACTTTGTGGCCCCAGCAGTATATTGATGCTATCTGATCAATATGGCCAAAATCGAGGCTCTGTGAGTTTGAAATAGGTCCCCCTCCCCTTGTTTTTCTCTTTCTTTTTTCTTTTTTCCTTTTTTCTTTATTTAGGAGGGGAGGAGGGGCCTTACTTAAAGCCTTAACAGTATTTTTAAACTTTTCTCAAAATTGGTTTCAATTTTTTTATTAAACCCTTTCTTTGGATAGAGTAAAGGCCACTCAAAAGAACGGTATAGGTCTCACCTTTGCTAACCTCTCTAAACTTTTTAAATTTCCAAAAGTTCAAACTTTTTTTAACATCTTCCTAAAACCACAGTATAATATTTTTTACCTTCTTTAAAACTATTCTGTAGAGATTCATTTAAAAATAATGTTACTTTCTAGCACTTTTACTAGTTACTTCCCACATACTACTTATGTAGAATAGAGATAGTAATGTAATGTTGTAGCAAAAAATGGTGATTTCTTGCCAGAAAATATTATATTGTAAGTCCCTGAAACTGGAAAAGTGGATAATTCCTGTTCCCATATACTTTCAAAATTACTTCCTCAAACTGTTGATGCTG
This sequence comes from Gryllus bimaculatus, assembly GCA_017312745.1. Taxonomy (NCBI): domain Eukaryota; kingdom Metazoa; phylum Arthropoda; class Insecta; order Orthoptera; family Gryllidae; genus Gryllus; species Gryllus bimaculatus. The sequence continues at coordinate 6,853,860 of BOPP01000035.1, forward strand.
CAGTAGATATATTCAAAGTATTCAATGCATTTCATTACACAGTGATTCAGTAGGTTCTGTCCAAAAAAAAGATTCCCAAAGTCTTTATTAATTTGGTAATGGACTCAATGCTGAGGTTTCCACTGTCATTCAGCACCCCTCAAAAGGCACTAATGTGCCAATTCCTTGATAAATGAAAGGGATTGGGCACTTGCCCCAACTCCTTTGCAATCTCATTGTGGAGTCTGTACTTGAGAAATTGAAGAACAAGACAGGGTACCCACTATTGGTAGGAGTGTGTCTGTTTTTTGCATTAACAGATGATCTGTTAGCAAGAGATGCCCCAGAGGCTCAAGAACTGGTTGATATTGTGATGGAATAGCGTGGGGTCCTGAGCATGACATTGTCCATAGATAAATGTTCATCATTTTAGATTACCACATTTGAATGATCCTGATTCATTGAGGACCACCATCTGCAAAGGTTGGGGAAAGAATTCCTCTGGTCAATAATGATCAATCCATAACATACCTGGAAACAAACTACTCTATTTCAGCTTCCCATCTGAAGCATCTATTGCAAATTTGATGGAAGCAGTGAGAAGGCTTCATTTGGGGAGGCACATTTGAAGCCCACTTAGAAGTTGGCATTACTTCATTTTTACATAATACCACATTACTTCTACCAACTGGTTTTGTCAATGCCATCCATGTTGATGCTCCAAGAAGTGGACGGTCAAATTAGAATGCCAGACAAATAGTTCCTACATCTGCATGTGAGTACTGCAAGTGACATATTATATCTGGATAAGAGACTTGCTGGACTCCCCCAACATGTTCCTATGGTGGCACTGAACCTTCATTTATAATTAGAAAAATCTAGAGATCTTATTTGCAAATGGCTTGGCTGCAGTTTGGGTTCCTACCAAACACTTAAGTGGTGCTTAATTGCCCCTATGCTGAACAAGATATAAGCACTTATAAAAAGAAATGCATTGATGACAAGTTAGCCACCTGGGAGAAGCTGGGATCCCATGGGAGAGTGGTAAAGATGTGGTATATAAACAATCTAAATGGAAATTCCCAACCAAGTAACATTCTATTTGTGTGGTCCTGGTTTTCATTCTGTGGGGGGGCTCAGAATTTAATATTTATGCAGTGACAAGAAAGCGAATGAGAAGCTGTCTGAATTTAATGATTGCTTGGTCATAAAATCACCCTTTGTTCTAATAAAAAATAGTCAGAACTTGCTTACAGAACATTTACACAATCAAATTTACTATTGTAAAGTAAGCTTCTCAGAAAGCCAAAAGTTGTATCCAATACAGTTTTTTAAATTTATGTTTATTCCAGGAAATAAATAGTGATACTTCTGATTTCAATGAAAATCAGAAGGGTACTTATATTAGAAGCAGTCATCCTGTAAACGTCTGTCTTGTCGTAAAATTTTGTTTAACCCCTCTACCACAAAAGTTACCCTAGAGTCATGAATTTATTTGGATTTTAAACCCCACTATCAATCATTTATACAATTTCACTTTCATTTTCTTCTTCTTCATAGTTTTCACTCATGACCACATATACATTGGTGCTCACCCACATGTACGAGCAGCCATTCATATATGAAGCTGCCTGTATGTAAGGGTTAGCAAAATACAAATAAAAATAGATTTTGCAACACTTTAGACTAATTATTAAATCCTGCATACTTGTGAACTGCTATGAAGTTTGATTTCAGAAAAGTACAAACATCATCCAAATCTAAATCAACGAAGTTGGTAGTTCCCACAAGTTTCAGAAAGAAGCGCATTATTCTTGGAATCATGAGCTGTGTGATAATGGTGTTGTTCATCTTCTTTGCTTTTGAGAAAAGCAGAAATGCGGTTTCTTCAGAGAAGATGTGATCACTGTTTATGAAGGTCCAGCATTGTTCTTCTAATTCTGAGAAGGAGAAAACAATGCTTAAAATATTGATTCAATGTTTGTACATTAATTTGATTATTCGTTACCTTTTATTCCTAAATTTTGGGAGGCTACAAAGACTTCCAAAATGTTTTCCCTTGAGAGGAGTCGAAAGCTATCTGACCCAGGATAAATCATCCAGTTATAAATTGTCATAAAAGCTCTGGGTGTAACACAATCCTGCATATCACAATTGACAATCAATATGATCTGCAACAATATATATTTCAATTTGTTCCCAAATACACCAATTACTATATACCTCTGGCAGACGAACTTTGCTAGCCTGTTTTGTTTGATCAAAGTAGTCTGAATAGCATTGAAGAACAAGCAGATGACAACTGAAAACTTCATTTGAAATAAGGATTTCCACATCAGGATTACTGAAAAATAGATACTTTGAATTAATAAAGAAGTACACTTTTAACCTTTGTTTAAAAAATAATGAGACAAAAGAGCAAATATAATAATTTACTGAGTTAATTTTCTTTTTAAATATTAAGAAATTGAAGAGCCAAAATGAAAAACTTCACTTACATATAATTTGTTATTCTGTGAAGAAGTCTTGTAAAAAGTTCTGTTTTGAAAGGTAATGGAGTTTTATTCCAATCTACAGCTGGTAATGTTGTTGATGAAAGTCTATAAATAAAACAAATTCTGTGAATTATAACAATCTTTATATAGTTACCGTATAAAAGCACATTTGCCATATTTATCGTATGAAATACAAAGGTGTTGCAATAGTGAATACGAGTGGACAACTAAACAAATAAATACATTTCCTTATATCATATTGTTAGAAAGGAGCCTTAGTGACACAGACTTGCCCAATAATAAACAAGCTAAGTAGTACTCAACTTTTCAGATCTATTCTTTCCTTTCACTTTCATGGTAGCTATCTTACCCATTCAAATTAAATGTTGTTAGTGAAACAAATCTTTCAAACATCTTTTATCTCGGTCAAATGGTTCACCTTCCTTTTCTACATTTTCATTTACAGTGTAATCTTTCTTAGTTTGCCATGTAATATGCAGCTCCTCTTTTGATCAAAGTTTTCCACATATTGGTCTTTTGTATCTATCTGACTTCCTGCTCTTTTAGCATTCATGAGTAATTGAGAACATAGTTATATATCTGCAATCTATCAGTCATTTTAATATGATAACATGCAATGACTAGAATAATCCATTAATGTCAATTTTTAAAGGAGGTGCAATCAGATGTATGTCTTTATTATCCTACTTGGTCTCGTTTAGCCCTTTCTGGCTATCTTGTGGAGGAACTCCGGTACCTGTCTTTTCAAATGTATTGTCAATTTCAGCTGCCAATTCTTTGTTGTACATTTTTATTTGATTTAATATAAACAGAATAAAAAATGTATAAGTTGAGATTGTCTAGAGTCAATTATTCATTTTCAGTTATTGCAGGTCATTCCTTCAGAATATTCTGTTTACAGACAAAATACATCATTCTTACTTAGGCTCTTGTTGCTTCATGTAAACATATGGGTGTCACCAAATGTCTTTTTATTAATAGTTCAAGCATACATTTATATTTAAGAATAGATTTAGTGCTTCTAGAACAAATATGAAGGAGGGAGTACATACTTATCTTAGACTTATAATTTATGCTAATAGAATTATTTTGATAATATAAGGAATGTATAAATATTCATTTGAAAACAATCTGAGAATCTGGCTGAGTAGTTTTTGAATGTCAATTTAAGTAAAATAAATTGAAGTTAAATAAAATAAAAGTAAATTAAAGAAAACAGGACAGAAAGTAAATAATGTTAATATCATAGTTATCTCAATATCTAATTTTTAGAAAGAACTTATAAACGTTAAAACAAAAAAGAGATAGAGTAGAAAAAGAAAGAAAGAAAGAAAGAAAGAGCATTCGTGGTGCTCCAGAATGGCACAGACTTTACATACTAGTTAGTTTACTAATCTTTCTTTGCCTCACCCTCTTTCTAGGTCTATTGCTGCCTTAAGGTCTTTTTTTCCATAGTTTATCAATATTTTGGTCCCCTAATGATAGAACTGAAAAATGACTATTAAAGAAGGGTAAAACCTGGTCCTAACTACAAATTTTTGCTGAAAAATTTGGAGCAATTTTTAGACAATGTCATTTGAGCGTTTCTGAAAATGTGCAATTTTGAGCTCATTTGCACAGAACACTTTTGAGTTTTTAAGAAACTTCAAGACATCTTTTGAAGAACTTGCACTAAAAAATGCAGTAATACTTATAAATTGCAGGTAATGTAAATACTAAAACATAAGAGATATTTCAAAAAATAACATTTGTGTAAATTTAAAGAACAAAAGAAAACAGCAAAATGGCTTTTATTTCATCTTATATAGTACATTTAAAACTATCCTTACCCAAAGTTTAAAGAAAAAAAATGGAGCGATTTTTGAAAAAATCTTGATTTTATTATTTTTTAAATCACCAAAATTTCACTCAAAATATCTCAAAAACTACAAACATTTTAAAAAAATGCACACAACATTAATTAAAGAACTAATTGTGTAAAACAAATTTTATTTAAAGAAAAATCTCTGTCTTCAATATTGTTGGTGTAGGAAGACACTGAAAATTTCAGACTTAATAAAAAAACGTAATTTCTGAAAATTTACAGTTAACAATGAAAATTAGATCAATTCCATATCTAAAAGTGCATTTCACTCTTTTCCTACAAGAAATTTGAAGAAAAAAATTTGGCAGCATTATTAGGAGCATTTTGAAAAAGTTCCAGAGGCTACATTTAAATACCTCCAAAGCTAAATAATGTTTTTCAAAATCATAGTGCTTTAAGTCAGGTCAGATTTAACAGGGAATAATCATTTTGAGAAAAGTTCTATAAATTGTTTGGGGGCTAGCGTTGTTCAGAACCAGACAGCTATACAAATGGATGGACAGGCAGATGGACGGATAAAATCTTAGAATTTTTTCTTCAGCATTACATAACTTTCTCTATAGTACATAAATTACTCCATATATACATACTACGAATATGTACATGTATAAAGAGAAAAAGAGTGGAAAGGAGAAGCAAAAGAGAGAAAGAGAAATAGAGAAAGATAGAAGAAAGATAGAAAGAGAAAATAGAATGAAAGAGAAAAAAGGAAGAAAGAGTGAAAGAGGAAGAAAAATAAAAGATATTGATATTAAACAGTCAAAAAGAAGGACAAATTCATAATATGCCATGAAAACTATAAAAATACTAACCTTTGAAGAGAATACTCTTTCTGGAGCTGTGATGGTATGTAACCTTCAATATAATTATCAATATTTTTCAGTGATGCATGTTCATTTATGGTCATTAATTCATTTATTTCACCATCTGTATGTTTGTGAGATAATTTCTATGAAAAATAGTAATTTGTGAAGTTCATGCATTATGTTATTATTTTATCCACATTTAAAAATATCAATTTATACAAAACGTATTAAAATATTCCTCACATCAGAGCCAAATGTTATTGGAATACATTCATCTTGAGAACCAGCTATGAAGGTTTTGTTGTCAATTTCTGCTCTTACATTTACTTTAGTATGTTTTGGGTCAGCAACTAAAACGCTTACTTTCTTGGACTCAAATACAACCTGGAAGAAATTACATACACTTAATATGTGGCAATTTATTATGTTATTAGAAGTGAGCCACAGGCAAATTTAGGCTCTTCTTGGCATTTTGTGTCCATGCTTCAATACCCCTCAAATACTCATCTGTATCCATTTCCATTGTTCCAACTAGAACTAATTTCTGATTGTGAGGTTTCAGATTGAAGCATTGCTCGCTACATGAACCTGATAGCTTCATCAAACTGAATGACATGAGAGGTAAGCACTACATTGCATCCAGGGAACTTCACTTTTTGGAATTCTTTTCTCTGATGTAAGTAAGGTGTTAACTATAGGTATTACTATGGACTGCCTGTTGTATGCAATCAATTGTCCAAGTTATTAGGTTTATGTTAAACAGATTAGACCATGTGAATCTTATTGGAGTGTTGTACACAAACAAATCTTTTATCTTTTTTGAACTGTTAGACAATAACAGAAATTTTCCCTAGACATCAAATGAACAGGGAAGATGAAGATGATGATAGTTGAAGACAATAAAGGGAAGATGTAAATAAACCTGAGTAGTGTATTATTAACAAGTAAAAAGAAAATAAGATTGAATTTTAGATTTGCACATTAAGCAACCTGACAAGTGAGTAGGAAATAAAGGAACAGCTTGAAAAAATGAAATACCTGTATGTATAATCTTTTACTTGCTTTGGCATTTCATAAGCAGGAGACGTATTTACATATTAACAAAACTACCAACAAATGTGACCCTTCAATTTAAGAATACCTACACGATTCCACTAGCAAAAGTGGTGTAAAGTCATTGCTGGAAGAAGAATTTGTGAAATAATATTGTTTGAACATGTATGGTGATTTTGGTATTAAATTGTTCATGTTCCAGCAGTATACACAAGACAAAGATGGTAGGGGTGATTCATGGTGTAGTGATCAGACTGCCTTCCAGTGGTAAGGCCAGGTTTATGAAATGTTTCATGGTAGATTTTCATGGTTAGCTTAGTCCTTGTCTTTCATTCCATCACTTCTCAACAACAAACACTCATCATTTCAATCCCACATATTCATCGGCACCTTCATTTCCATTCAAGTGTGAGAGAGGTTGAATAAGGTAACATGCCCACAATTGGAGAGTGGAAGGGGGGGAAATATAATGAAATGTAAGATAATAAGATGTAGTTATATGTAATGAAATGTAATGGGATGTAAGTTAAAAATACAATACTCTTACTACAAGACCACCAAAAGAATGGTATGCAGTGCAGTAAGGAGTGCAAAAAATATAATCATTTTATTATCTAAAGAATTTAGAAGAGAAACTTCCTTTCCATTGGAAACATGCAGGAATACCTTAGTACAATAGTAACCTAGAATGTTATATTTCCAAAGATATTTTATTAAAACACATTTAAAGTTTTTACCCATTTCCTCAGTCTTGCTGAATGTAGGTTAGTATCAGGTTCATGCATTCCTCCCTAGATATTAATCTTCCTAAAGAATTCATGGCACAAAATAACAAAGTATAAAACAAACCATCTAGATTTTAATGTCCTTTTGTTCAGCATGTCACTGATGTAATTTTCATATCAGTATTTACACGTATCTAATTTTTCTTTTCATCAAAGTTCTTTATTTAGAAAGAGTGCCTCACTAATTAGAGAAAAAAATGACATAGCTATTTCATTTTACCTTACAAGAATTCTTTGAAATTCATAGGATTAGTTTTCTAAAATAAAAATTATATCTGTGTTCATCCCAACAATTCACCCAAACATTTACCTGATTGGGTCCAACTTTCAGGTTTCCACTTGGTGTTTGCAAGAAAGGGAAGACTCTTCTTGATTCACTGTTATCTTGTGATGGAACTGAGAGAAATCCTTCTCCAGATGCATTGATTTCATCTTTTTTAGTTAAGGCAATTGTGTCATTCTTATTTCTAATATTCAAATGATTCATCATTAGTACATATAAGAGATGAATAGAGCATATCTTTTACGGTATTGGAATAATAAACCATAGGTGGTAGTTCATAGAGTACTTGAAAATTAAAAATTTAATATTCTTTTATAATGTTATAATAATTTTACCAAATAAAGTACAGTAGAACCTTGCTAATCCTAAACTCTCAAATACGAAATTTTGGAAAATTCAAACAAAATTCGGAATGAATGAAAAAAAAAAGGAAAAAAGAAATGCTTATTTGTAGTGTAAAAAAAGTATTTTATAATTCTATACAACCCAACAACTAATTATTGTAATACAAGTTGTCAAAATGAAACATTTATTGCACTGGTAACTATGGTGTGTATCACATACATGTTTATGTAGCAATAATTTTTTTTCAGAGGAACTTGCAAAAGTGATAATTTTCTTTTGCCATAAGGAACTGAATGTGCTTGATGATGCGATGTAATGATGTGATAACTATGCTACGTTGCACTGTCTAGAAATCATTATATGTATTTGTATACTACAGTACATTTTTTTGGATAATCAGAACATACCACACTCCCATTTAGTTTGGATTTCTGGGGCTCAACTGTACTGGTAATTATTATCTGAAATACTTTGTTTGAACGAAAACAGGGAGACATGCAAATATCCTCTTCATGTGAATTTTTAAGAGATCCCTTACAAAAACTATAAAACATTTTCCTTTTCATTCAATATTAGAGAAATAACTCCAAAAAAATGTATTTGTTTTCTTACAAAAAAGTGTAATTAAAAAATAATTGAAATAGTTTCTATCGTAATTTTCATTGAAAGCTGGAAATTGAAAAGCTTAAGAGATGAGGCTAAATAAACCTATTATCCCTATTTTTACCTTCGATGAAAAGGCATTTTATTTTTATTTCCTTTTTTGCTTTGATGATTTAATTGATTAGTTTGAAATGCGTGAATAAGCGATTCATCACCAATATATTTAGAACTCGCAGACAGTCTTGGAGATGTTCTTAATGACTCATCACCTGAAATTAAAAAAAAATATCAATTGGTTTATCCTTGGGTCATGTGCAAATTATGAATCATGATTAAGTGATGAACATGAAATTATATTGACAAGAAAGGTATTTTGCTAGAAAATATAATCATTGAATGAGTTCTGGAGTTCTTCAAATAAGGCATGTGGTTGTAAATAATATTTAATATTTTATGTTTTTCAAGAAAATGATTGGTTTATATGTAATGGGAGGCACAATACAAAATGTACAAGGAAATTATCTCTTCCATTTGTTGGCATTCTTGAAATCACTTAATTAAAGACATCTATTCCTGTCTTCTTGATCATCTTAATTTTGTTCAAAATGTCAGATAGTGTTATTTATCCAAACACCTTACATGTAGGTTTTTGACAAAACTGAAAGCTAATTACTAAAATAATATAAATTAAATTAGATTGATGTATTGTAACTAACCTGTTTCAATGTCACAAGATGAAATACTATGTTGGGTTTCTTGAATAATAGATTTTTGGTTTTTGAATCTGGTAATATTATTACATTTTACATTTGTTTTAGATCTCAATCTATTTATACTTAAATATCTGTTATGAAGTTTCCTAAATTCAATAAAACAAAAATTAAAAGTGTGCATACATCAGAGAAAACAACATAGTGTCATACCAAAGAAACAAAAAGCACAAAATATATGTGGCATTCTTAGGGAAATATCAATGAAAAAATATTGTACTGAAACAATCCTAATCATATAAAAAAAATTTTTATGCTGCTGAGTGCACTAATATCTTCCTTCCAATTTTAATTTATCTATTTTCTATTTGATGAATGGAACTCACAAAACAGATTGTTGGTGTGGTTAAGTATTACCATTGTATCAAAAAAACAAATCAAAAAACAACAAAAAACAACCAAACAAAACAAAAACAAACAAAACAAAAACAAACAAAACAAAACAAAAACAAACAAAACAAAAATCTACAAAAAAAAACAACAAAAATACCAAAAACTAGAGGATATTGTGAACTAAATCATTATAATAAAAAAATATTCTACTAGGAAACTTTTCTCAAATTCACCAACAACAATATTTTCAATATCAATGATTTTCTTTACATTTTGTTTCTACTAATATCTCGGAAACAAAAAAAGTTAATTTTTTCTATGATTTCAAAGTTCAGCTTTTGTGCAATTTACAAATACAAGTTCTTTGAGAGTTTGATGGGGATGGGAAGCTCTGGGTCACAGTAGGGACAGAAGAGATGGGCAAGAGGCACTGAAACTGGTTTCAGGCATTACTCACCAGTTGCAGGAGCCCAATCCACCAAAAAGACCCTGCCTAACTACCCACCCACCTACCTACCTTTTTCCCTTACAATAGGGCAACCTATTAAGGGAGCACCACCTGCTGAGGGAGTCCCCTTTTACTGAGGGGGCTCCCTTCGTCTTATTCACTGGCCAAGACTCCAGATTGCTTGCTAGGACAGACACCAAAAGAGAACTAGGTATCTTAAAAAAATATTTAAGGAAGCATACAGGGTTTAAAATGTTATTGTACATGCAAGGCAGAGGAAAAATCCCTCCCATTTGTTGTAGGCCTACAAATCAAAATTAATTTCATATTCAGGTGTGCCAAAATGTTTCAAACTTTGATTGGAGTATGGAGTCATAATAATCATGTTCATTTGTGGCAAAGTACATGTGGTGAGAATTTTCATATAAATAAGTTAGACCTGTGACATTTGCATGAAATTGTTGGCAACTTTTCATGTATTGGTGTTTGGCAGGTATTGCAAATCTCTTCGTGTCAGAACGTGATTGATTGATTAGTGATTACAGGCGCATCAACAGCTAAGATCATTAGTGGCTTTTCCTCCGCTGGCTGGCGAGAGTAGGCGATATACGTCGGCTAGTGGAGTTTTTCCTCAACCAGGTATCTCCCATCAGCGTGGCACTGCCCCAGCCAGGCAAAGCTCTAAGCTCCCGACTGATCTCCCGGCAAGTGTGATAATGTAGCTCAAGTGAGTAAGTGTGTAGAAGGGGTGAGGATAGGAAAAGGAAGGACAAGGAAAGAACGGCCCGTTCGTTTGGGTACTGCTCCGGCATCCACCTGGTATTGATCGCAGAAACCTCTGAAAACGACTGATCAGAACAGCCGGCCGATAGAATTATCCTTCATACTACGACTGAATTCGGCCAACTCACAAGCTAGTGTCGAAAACCCTGCCACGTCGGGACTCGAACCATAGGATCTATCGGTCAGAGCCACTGCAGTGACATCAGTTGATGCCCTGAGCCACCTTTGCCGGTACGTCAGCACGTGATATGCCAAACACCAACGCCAGATGGGTTGCCTACCAATCAAGGGCGAATGTTACATGTTTATCTTCGTCGTATAAAATTAACTCCGTCAAATACTAGAGTTCATTGGAAAAAAGTGAACTTAAAAGTGAACTTAAAAGAGCCCCATACATGCTTGTATTTTGTGGCCATTGGCAAAAAATAAGTTTTTTTTACATACACTCACAATTGTGATTTTTTGACTTCTTTACGCTTTCCCCATAGAACACTAATGAATGAGTTGGTTTCTATTATATTATTAACGGAGTTTATTCTGGTTAACTTCGGAATGAAATATTAATTCACACACCATATACTAAACAAAACAATACTTTTGAATTTTACATATTTGACTACGATAATGTGCGGTAGTAATAATCCACAACATTGTCGTGACAAAATTATCATAGTGACATTATTTTATGTGATTTCCAGGGATGGTGTAAGGTCAACTTGGTTCTGTGATGACCCAGCCCCTCCTTTCTCTCCTCTTCAAATGTGACGACCTCGGTATGAAGGACAATTCGTCAGAAGGGGCTCTTTTGATGGGTAGATTCTTTTCAATAGATCAAATTCCCTCAAGTGTGTGAGTTTCCCCTTCGGAAGACCACTTGTGATGAAAATTACTATCAGAGAAGTGTGCACTATAATTTCAATGGTTTTTGCTTAAAAAAATTCATTTTAAAGTCTTGAACGGCTGAAAGGTTTCCCGACGGTATGTATTCAGTAACCAGTATATGTATTCAGTACATAAAAATTATGTATTCAGTAACCAGTTATCGCCATTATTGAGCCTCTCGAGCCTGTAGCCTTTTTTATTTATCATCCTGACTTCAATTTCTTATCATTAATTGAGCTGAAACCGTATCTGCTTCACAATAATAATTCCTACCGCAATGAAGGTGAACCATTTAGAGCTATAGCTTTATCTGTTTTAGAACTGTAACTGGCTCTTAAAATAATCATATAACCGGCGGTGATCGTCGGTCACGAAATAAAAGAAAGTGATTTCTTCCCTTTGCTGGCGCCTTATGTGTAATTAAATAAAAGTTTAGTAAGAAGTACTCATCTTACCTAAAGTGCTTTGTTTGTGCAAAAGCTCAATGGCTCTATAGGTACTTCTCTTCTAAATAAAATGAATAAATATACTAAATATATTGTTACATACAGGCGGATGCAGATACGAATTTTTGGAGGGGAAATTAAAAATGTTTTGGTCGAATGAGCCATATTACAGATTTTGTCAAACGTCCCAGGCTTAAATCGTATCCGAGCTCATGCTGGGATATGATTTTATTCGTTTTAATGACTATCTGAAAATATTTTTGCTTGAATGTTTCCAGACAAGTTAAAATTAATAGTTACTGAAAAATTTTAAGGGGGAAATTTCCCTTATTTCCTTCCCCGTGGATCCGCACCTGTGTTACATGCAGTTCCCTTAATATTATTTTCTACTATGTACTGTCCAATTGTCTGTAAATGTACTAACACGCGACCATAAAGCGTAGGTAGTAAAACGATATCAACCCTTTTCTGAGCAATTTTCCTTACCTTGGGCTCAGAACGACAGCGTCTGATGCCTGAGAATCTTCTCCCGAAGAGGAGTTGCTTGCTTCACAATCCTAAGCACCAAACAATAGGAAATATTTTCAAATTATTTTAATTTATTTTTCGAGATACACGTTTTTATTATGGCATGGATTATGTGAACTTATTATGAATGATTCTTACCTCTTGATAATAATTCACTGGCATGTCCTATTTTAAAACGCGCCAACAGATAATACACTCGACTAAACCATTAGTCTTTCAGGAAATACATAACAGATTTCAAGTTACAATACGCAACAACATCAATAGGTAGCCATTTAACATAGTATTTCGTGAGCATATTACTCATAAGCCCTTAGAAACGTGTAAATATTTGGTCCTTCCATGACATGAGAAGAATGAACAACGCATCCACGTCATGTTTGCGTAAAGCAGGAAAGAGTTAACTGTGCAAGGAACAAGATAATAAAGTAAGAAGTACCTTGTGATGTTGAGAAAGCAAAATGCTTATTACACTATAAAATGTTATTGTTGTTACTACTTCAGAAGTTCCTTTGATAATTTTCAAGGTGTTTTTTAACTCATTAATGGTAGGTACGTTCAAGTGATTAATGTAAATTATGCATCATGAACTAACATTTTGGTTCATAATGATTACTGTTCTGGCGCTTTCTTTGGCACTTTGGATGGGCCAGTAAATATCCAAGAATTATTTCGAGAAGAAATTTTGACCAGTGAAAAATGTAGTCAATTTTGTTCGAGGAAAAATGAAATATTGCGGGAATGACTATGGTCCTATGCGCGCAGCTAAATCATTCAATGAGTGTTTTGTTAAACATTAATTATGTATTCAGTAACCAGTTCTCGCTATTATTGAGCCTCTCGAGCCTGTACTAATGAGTTCGGTACAGGTTCCCTAATTCCATTCTCCGCTATGCCTATTTTCATAAGACCCTCTAGTGTCATTCTCCTTCACGTGGAGGTGAAAACATTATTTAGTGATATCTCGAGACCTGAGACACTGCGTGGTACAATTACAAACAATGTCTTCCTTTTTTGGTATAGAAGGATATCAATGTTTCGAGGAAGGCATGTGGAGAATCAAACCACTTGATAAATGCTATTGAACTTCCATGAAACTGGTTATAATAGGCATAAAATTGCTCACGAATCATAACTAATTTTTTAACTCTTTCATTCATGTGTATTTTAATTGTTTTCAGTATTGAGAAGTCCGGTTACCTTAACATTCTCATTTGTATATTTTTGTAACTTTTGCACGTTAATTGCCGCACGCCAAAAATAAATTATACAACTAAAATAACAAATATTGATTCACATATTTATTTTTATAAATTAGTATATATTTTATGAGTTGGCCAATAACATCAACCCAAACTGAATTTGTATTAATTATACATCGCTTGGACATAGACGCCCTGTTTTTTGACCCTAAAACATTCCATATGCCGCCATTTTCTGGGCTCATGCATCGGTTTATTTTTCATAAGATGCGCACTCTTTAATTTTAATTTCTACTAGGACTCAACGTTCAGTTGATTACGGACCATTTATAATAATCTTGGTGAATTCGCGAAGTACTTCGACTTATGCGTTCATAAAACTTGTATAAAATACTAGGTAGTCTACGATTAAATACACCTGATCAATATGAAATGGATTGCAATCAATCGTTTACATCGTGTACATTCACAAAGTACATTTTTAAAAATTAAGTCCTTCCTCAGGGAGGATGAAAAATTCGAAAGTACGTTTTTACATTTTTCACTGGGGAAGTGAAATATGAATTCATCGTAAGTAGTCTATCATAGTTCTAGAAGAATACTATTAAATACTACAGACATTTTAACAACAAAACAAACTTTGACTTGGCAATGATATTTTCATTTTAAATACAATTTTTTTATAATTATCAAACAGAAGATGTATCAGATAATGAAATATATTTTATAGTCCAAAATATATTGTACATGCTCTTCCTTGTTTTTTCTGATAAAATAAATGATTATGATCTCTATAGAACAGTTTGAAAAAGTAAAAAATAGAACGCATAACCTATCAAGATATCTAAAACTATCCACTAAACTATTGACCAAATGTGTAGAAGCATTTAATTTACAAAATATTTGGTTAAACATTGTTTTACCACATTTATAAGGAAATATTTTCTTAGTTTCAGTATTCATCATATTGAACATTTTCGAATAAATATAAAGGATTTGTATTCTCTCTTTCAGATTATTTCCGTCACTCCAAAGAACTTGCATGATCTGGAACCGATGATTGTAAATTCAGACATGGAAGTGATATGAAGTTTTTGTTTTGCAAAATGAATCCAGCAGGGACTAGCCGGTAGGCCGAAGACATGATAACTTAATAATTTGTCGCATTTTAGTGTTTTTAACAGCTCGTTAATGTTAAAGCAATGTAGTTTTAGATCATGTATAGAATGTAAGTTTGGCATTAAAGTATATTTCCTTTTATTTGGCATTTAAGAAACATTTAAATCATCCACTGTCCTTTTGCAGTATATTTAGAAATGTTTCTCTCTGCCTGAACGTAGGTGAAATTATCCAGAGATTGTTAAGCGTGGTTTAATAAGGCATACGAAAATCTTATCTTTATTTTTCATTATTCATAAAATGGCAAGTATTATTTCCTAACGTCCCTTAAAGTAGCCTTTTGTTACAGTAAACACATTCCACCTAATAGACCTACATTCCTTTGCAAGGTTTCATTGTTGAGAGTTCGCGAGCACTACATCCAGATAAACTGGCGCGAGATTTAAAAGTAAGAGTTGTACAAATTCTTCGGAATGGCGTTACAACACTGGATTCAAGCATCAAGAGAGTCTTGTGAAGAAGTCAGTAGACAATTATTGTCCCCAATTTAGGGAAATTAATTTTCATTTTTTCACTAAAGCAAATAATTCTTATAAATAAAATACATTCATGATAAATGAATTTTGAATGGATAGGATCTTGACTTGGTAATCGTGATTACTCAAAAGTGCAATAATTTCATAAACTTTCTACGTTTAAGTTAGGAGCAAGAACAAATTGCAAATAAAGCAGATATTTTAAAAGAAGCATGAAACAAATATTCTTGTCAGTTAAGAAAGCTTTCCAGCCGTAAGAGTAATGTGATAAATCAAGTGTAGGTTTTACTAGAGAAGATGGACTATAGATATCTGATAATTTATTTCACATTATTGCTTCACACAACAAATGATCATTTAATAAAACATCACAAAACAAAATCAGGCAAATAATTTGCCATTCAAACATATTTGTGCCATTCGGCAAAATGTTTTTGCAAGTTAGAATATTAGAAGAAAATAAATATGAAATAAAATAATAAAGTGTATAAAATAATTTAACTCTCGAATGTGTGATACAAGACAAATATAATTATTCATGATACAAGTGGAAAAAGTGACATTTTATTTTGCGAGTACGAAGTATTGCAACAATTGGTACAATACGAGTGGTAAAAGTTCAATGTTTTTGCGGGTGGCGCAATTCTACGAAGAAAAGAAAAACACTTTTATCACGTGTGTCACACTCTTATTTTAGACAGCTTCCTGACTTCCCCTTTATTTTAATTTGACAATACAAATCACATTGGATATCATATTACATTAAGACCAGTTGTAGTTAGATGAAAGTATTTTGTTTTCTTTGTTGCATTCATAGTTTTATCGGAATTGTATCTAGACATGAGAGCATCGCCTCACACTCAGCTTTAGTGCTAAAATAGATATTTATGATACGAGTGATAAAAGTGACATTTTATTTTGTGAGTATGAAAGGATGGGGGCACGAGAACGTCAGGCCGAGTAACGCAATCCTACGAGCCAAATAAATCACTTTGACCACACGCACCCTTTAGACAGCCTTACTGACTGATTTTATTTTATTTTAATTCACGTGTTCAAATCACTTATTTGTACTTTAAGGCCACTAGTAGTTGATACAATTAGATGAAAGTATTTTGTTTTCTTTGTTCCATTCACAGTTTTATTTGAACATTTGAACATCGTCTCACTTTTGGCACGAGCGTTCAAAAAATGAACTTTCAGCGCTCTATATATAATCGCTTTTACTAGCGTTTGTCTAAAAATGGAATTGTTTGCCCTCTGTGCATGCCCAAAAGGTAACCGCTTTTACTAGCGGCTGCTCAAAGAATCTAATAGAGTATTCCGCAGTCCTCGCTCTGGGCGTGGCTGTCGTACTACCTATGGTGGCGCGTGGGCGCAGCGGCGCAGGCGGACGCCGGGACTCGGATGACATGCGGGAGCGCAAGAAGCAGCGGCGCGCGCAGCGGGAGGCGGACAAGGAGAAGGAGTTGGAGGAGAAGGCCAAAGAGGAGGCCAAAGCGAAGACCCAGGTGAGAGCCACCGTCGCTAAAAGAAAATTAAATAAATA
>BOPP01000035.1:6881958-6920125 GCA_017312745.1 Gryllus bimaculatus
AAAAAAAAACACGAATCCCTACAGTTACGTGCGAACAAATCTATCGTAATTTTTAATGAAGAGTCGCATACGAAAAAGTCTTCTGGGAACATTTTAGAATTAATTTTTGTTTTAACTTGATAAAAACCTTCAAAATTTCGTAGGAATTTGTAAATACAGCGTTCAATATTAAGAAAGGTTTAAAATAAATTTATATTAAAAATATTAAGAGAATAATAAGAAAACTTAACGTTAAAAACAAAGTTCTATCAATGAGCAAATCTTTCCAAAATGTTTTTATTTGTAAGTAGATATACTCGCGATTTTAAAAGCGAATTTCAAAATTAATCTCAAGAGCCTGTTCTTGTTTGTGGTGAAGTATTTGATACTGTGATATTATATTGTAAACTTTTTTAATAAATATTTTTTCCAGATTTGGGATATTCGCCAAAAGAGGAATTGTCTTAACACGTTCTTCGGACCACATATCTGCGGTGATTGTATCGACATAAAGGTCAGTAAGCATACATAACGTTTTCGTAAATTCTTCGTACATATTTTTTTTCATACATGTTTTTTCATAAGATCATTACCTGAGACTTGGAAATAATGTTCTTCAGTCTAACACGAGTCGAAATTGTCTAAAACTCAATCTGCGCCGTGCTCAACAAATCTGATATGCATCATTCTTCCGATGTTTCGTGTGTATTTTGTTGCAGAACGACCTGGTAGTCACTGGTTCTTGGGCAATGGAAGATTCTCTTCAGTTGTGGGATATACGATCGTACAAGTTGATTGAGACAATCAGGCCTACCAACAGAGAGAAGAGCCACAAAGGGGAATTTCTATACGCCGCCAAATTTTTCGACGGAGACCCCTACGGCGATATGGTGCTGGTCGCCGGCAGCGGGCTCTTGAACGTAGAGGTCATCAGTCTGCGAAACAAAAAGGTAATCTCTTGTCCCGCATGTTTACAAACAAGGCAGAGTTTCCGCCACCTCAACTGACAAGTTACTTTTGTAGGTGTAATGAGAATAATCCCCCTTTATCTTCCGTCACCATCTGGTCATTCTAACAATTAGGAAAATATATTTTAAACGAAATACATGAACTCTTACCGTCCATTCCCGCAATATATGCGCTAATTACTATGAACTGTAACTCGTAATGCTGAAATGTGTTATTATCCACGCTCTGTAAGAGTAGATTTGAGAGTTAATAATAGTAATATGTATCACTTATTGAATGAAGTCGTTTGTGACGGTGTCATAAGGAACGGTAACTTTCGGTTTTCCAGCCACCCTTTCTTGGATCTTACCAATTTCTGAAATTTATATTCACGTTGTAGTTTGATTATAAATTTATTTAAATATTATTCCATTTAAAAATTATTGAATATAAAATGTATCCTCTGTTAATCCTCTTTGTTAGTAACAGGGAACGGTCCATTGCCTTTCCTCCTTCCGCATCCACCCCAATGATCATCAGCAGCAAAATAATGACTTCGCATAGGTTGTCCGGTTCCAGTATTGGCATTGAGGCGTGAAAAATGGAACTTAGCTGAATATTCCTTTCAGTCACAGCAGAGCGCTTTTGAACTTACACGAATCCATCACTCGACTGAGCCATAAATTTATGAACTGTCAGCTCAATATTCACATCCTGAATTCGAAGAGAACGCTCAATCAAACAATCCAATGGAAATAGGCCTTGAACGGAACGATCTGCTAAATGACCCTTCGCAGACCTATACACTATAAGCGGAGAAAGGTAATGGTAGTAATTGAGAGTACGCAACTGAAACATCGTAAAACGAAAGGCCCTAGGCTCTAACTTAAGATTCCTGCCAGAGGCCGAATTTTCGACACCAGCTAAATTGCTGGAACTATGACGTCAGTGTCTGGATGGGAATTTGAGAGGGTGGCTGCCCTGATCGGCATTCTACGTGGTTTTTTCGACCAATACCACACGAATTCCGGAACAGGCACTTTAACAAACAGACCCCACTACGTGGGCGTATCCTTCCTCATGCTTGCCCCCTTCTTTCCTCCTACAAATACACACACACACACACACACACACACACACACTTACATACACGATACTATCGCAAATGTCCGGAGCTTCAGAGCTTGATCCGATTGGCCAGTGCCCCCCTGAGGGGAAAAAACATGGAGGGCTAAATCCCTGCCAGCTGGCGTGTACGTCGGCGCCGGATGTCACGATCGAGCGAGCTAGGAACTCCGCAGCCTCCTGAGATACAACATACAGAAACGTTAAAGTACTGATTACTCCACTATTTCGAAATACACCATCTCGGCATTGTAGCAAGAAGGCGGGCGTCAGGCGAATTGGTTTGTAGGTCCATCGGAGGAAGAGCATGCGTCTCCGCGTCGTAGTGTTTGGGTAGAACAGGTTTCGGAAAAGGGTTCTGGTGCCGTGCGTGGGCATTGATCGCGGCGGGGGGCGTGGCTGCCCGCAGGTGCTGGGCGCGTGGAAGTCGGACGCCCCCGTGCACGCCATCGACAGCCACCGCAACTTCATCACCTTCGGGGGCGCTGAGCCCGTCATTCGCATTTGCGACTTCGTGTGACGTGGCGCCACCCCGCGGCGCCCAGGGCCCCGCTGCACTGCGCTGCGCTGCGCTGCCCCCAGCCGCTCGATCGCCGTGGAGATGCAACAAGGTACGTCGACTGGTTGGTTCCGTTAGCTTTCGCGTTTGTGTCTACAAAACGAGAAAACGAGAGGGAGAGGAAGAGAGAGAGAAAGAGAGAGAGAAAGAGAGAGAGAAAAGAGAGGAGAAAAGAGAGGAGAGACAAGAGAGAGATTGAAGAGGAGTTAAGAAGAGATGAGAGAAGGAGAGAGAGGGAGAGGAAGAGAGAGAGAGAGAGAGAAGAACGAGAGAGAAGAAGAGAGAGAGAAGAGAGAGAGAGAAGAGAGAAATGAGAAGAGAAGAGAGATGAAAGAGAGAGAGAAGAGAGAGAGAGAGAGAGAGTAGAAAATAGAGGAGAAGAAGAAGAAGGAAGAAAAGAGTAGCAGAAAGAGAGAGGAAAGAGGAAGGAAAGCATGAGAGGAAGAGGAGAGGAGAAGAGAAGGAGTAGGAAGAGGAGAGGAAGAGAGAGCAGAAGGAGAGAAGAGAGAGAAAGATGAGAGAAAGAAGAGAGAGAATGAAAGGAGAGAGAAAGGAGAAGCAAGAAAAGAGAGAGAGAAAAGAGGAGGAGAAAGAAAGAGGAGAGACGGAGAAGTGGAGATGCTCTGCGATGTCATAATGAGTTTACGTGACGCAGTTGGCAGCACAGTACTGTCGGTTGCTCGTTAATAACCAGGCGAGGTGATCGTGCAGGATCAGGTTAAGGCATAGCAGTAGCATGCAGTACAACCCACACATTTGGAGTTTCCCGAGCAGTGTATTTTGGGAAAGGTTGTGGTCTCTTTATGACGTGTCGTGACGCTCGTCTAATACAGTATGTAAACAATATTGACTAAGAAAAGAAATGAGAAGAAACTGTTTTAAAAACAGGTCTATCTAACAACAATCATTGAAAAATAACCGTCATTGCCCCAGCAAATTAAGTCGTGATACTGATTTCAAAATTTTTGTGAACGCACTTATCCATTGTTATCCTATGAACACAGGATTTGATTGAAATTCTTTTGGGAATGTAACCTGTCCAATGTTGAGCATTTTTGTAACTTATTTTAATACATATAACATACTAAACTGATTTTCAATTACGATCTTAGATTTTGCATTTCCAGATTCGAAAGTTACTGAAACGCAACCGATGAATTTTTTTTTTTTTTAAGAAGTACTTCAGTAACTACGGGTTCTTACTGCGCCTCGAACTCCAGACTGACATGTAATTGTTGTTGATTTTGCTACTACTGGTCCGGCCGACTCCTTTTCCTGCGTAGGAACTGCCCCTGTTGGCCCACGTCGCAGCCGGGTGGCCGCCACATGCCGCCGGCGCAGGTGCCCGACAGAGGCGCCCTCGCAGGGGCCTCCGCTGGGGGATGGGCGAGCGCGCTCTCGGAGAGGCGAGGGTGCGGATGTACATATTGAACATATTATCTCAGATTTCACTTTCCAGAGTAAAGTTTCCTTTTAAATGCACACACATTATAATCTATATCTTCACTGCATTTTATATTGTTATTTATTCGGAATTAGAAGCCTTTCGACTGTGAGGGGTTTACAACCATAACACACAGAGTTCTCTTATTAAGAAAATTGTTGTAATATGATTATACGGAAACTATGTTCTGTTCCCTGGCATAGAGATCCACGTTCTTAGTTCTCATACTGGAGTAGATCGTTTGTTGTTATTGTATTACTTTACCGAAATTATCTGTAGAAAACTTTGAAGTTCAATTTCTCAAAGCCATGCCAAATGGGCTTGGTCTGTTTAGGTTGTGAACCACTCAGTTAAGGTCGTTGTGGACCATGAGTGGTGATAGCGATAATAATAATGAGGTTATGGTAGAATGAGAGGTAGCGGAAACGGGAGACCATGAGAAAACCTATCGATAACTCTCATTGTCCACAACAAAGTCTACATGGATTGACAGGGATCGGGCCGGGACCCCAGCGGTTGAAGGCGAACAAATTAGCTATTACGTCGGTATACCGCTGAATTCTAGGTGGTAGACTAAGAAAGGCAAAACTCTCTAGAAATGTATTTGGTTTTGTTTGTTGAGTTTATGAGATAGATTAGTGATGATTTAAATATTTAAAATTTTTAACTCGTCTCAAGGAATCTCCTGATAAAATCCGAAAGAATCATTACAATCTGAAACTAAAAGAATCACTAAGAGTATCTCTTTATATAAGAGCTAATTTTCCATCCATTTTTATCGAGATAATTATTTTTTTAAGTTAGGTTCACGCAAAATTGCTTTGAGCATCTTATAGTTCTACTCGACCTTCAGGAGTCAGTGATTTTACTTTTCGAAAGAAAAGTTCCCCAGTTCTCAAATCTTGGCACAAACACAGATCTGTAAGTTTATACCGACGATCCGGCTGCTCGCGGAAATATTTCAGAGGTTCGAGGTAGATGAATGACCCAATATATATGGGAAGGTATGGCCGGGGGCTTTGTCAAGCGGAGGTATATTTTATCTCATCCTCTTTTTCCATCCACTCAAGAATTATTGAATTTTATTGATGGCACTTCTTGCAAAAGCAAGGGAAAGTATAATGAATGTAGATTTTTATGGAAGTTGCTCTTTTTTGTGCGGGATTTTCTGAAAGTTTGTGACTTGCCACTGGTTCTCCGTTATATAATTCAATTTTTAGACAGCCAGTAGTAAAAACTGTTTCTTCTAGAGCATGTACAGCGGTCTGAAAGTCCAATTTTTAGCACTAGTGCTAAAAGTGATACGATGCTCAAATGTTCAGATAAAACTCTAATAGCAACAAAGTCAACAAAATACTTTCGTCTGATCAGTTCCAACCTATCTTAATGTAACATGGCACATAATTAAGTTATTTGTATACTTGAATTTACATAAAAGGAAAGTCAGTAAGGCTGTCTAAAAGCAGTTTATGATACACGTGGTAAAAGTAATTTTATTTTTCTTGTAGGATTGCATATTGCATTTGGCATATTGGTCTCGTGTCGCGGCATTTCCAACTCCACAAATAAAATACCACTTTTACCCCTCGTATTATAAATAACTATTTCGGTCAACACATGTATCGGTCATTTAAGCCCCAAATTGTATATCGAATGGTGTTCTTGGTTATCGACACTGATACAGCATTCGGGTAGAAATTGGGTATAAACATTTTAGCAAAGTTGTGCGATTATGAAATCAGGTAAATTTGTGATAGCGAGAGAAACACGACGACCTGACCGTTCAACCAAGTAAAAGTGCCGGTTATCCTAATCGCACGACTTGTGCTACTAAACGTGCTCTAAAATATGCCTATTCCAATTGAAAATCATAAGAAGGGATTAAACCACTGGCAATATAAGCGACACCACCCACCCCAATACACTCGCTATATTCTTAATTGTCAATATCTTGATTTCGATCAAAGTGAGTCTCATCTTGTTAAGTGTCTGAAGCCCTTCATAAACAATAACGTGATGTATAGAAACAAAGTAAATCACACTTCCAAAAAAATCGAGTTATTAATATTTACGAACAACGGGAGGTTACCTGTATCTGATGAGGCTTGTTTTGCAACTTCCCCTACCCGTTATTGAATAATGAGGGTCAGAAAATACCCAGGTACATTTGTAAAAAGTAATGAAAAAAATTGAAGTATTATTATTTACGAACAACGGAAGGTTATCTGAAGTTGGTGAGGCTTCTTGAGCTAATTCCCCAGCCCCTTATTCAATAACAAGGTTCAGAAAAACACCCATGTACATTTGTAAAAAGTAATTCAAAAATATCGAAATACAAATATTTTGGAACAACAGGAGGTTATCTGGGGCAGGTGAAGCTTGTTTTGCCACTTCCCCAACCCCTTATTCAATAATAAGGATCAGAAAAACGTCCAGGTATATTTCTAAAAAGTAATATTTTTTAGCAACTGCGTCATTTTTCCAATTGGCTCCCGACCCGGAAAGACGCGGCTGCGCGTGCTGTTCCCCCCGCTCCTGGGCCTCTGTGCTCACGCGGGGGCGCAGATCGGCCCCGATTCCGCAGTGTTTACGTGGGCCGTGACGTCACTCGCGGCGCCGCCCCTGCCGCAGAAATCCCCGGGGTGCAGCACGCCGCGGCGGCGGGGGCGGACGCGGGGAAAGGTTGGACGGCGGACTTTACGGGTCGGTCCGCGACAACAGGATTCACGGGTATTGAAACTGCGAGAGTAGTTTGGAAAAAAGAGAAGGATCGGAGTTATGAGAGGCATTAAATGAATTTTGTTTCAATGAAAAATGTATCGAGAAAAGAGGGTATTTGGATGTGTATTTATTGTTTCTAGACAAGTCATCAATGTAGGTCATTAGATCCACCAGTATAGTGCTTGTAATTAATTTTCCTAGCGATGGCGATATTTCTTCCCAGCTGTAACTTCCGGCGCTGATCTACAGTCGGGGAGTGAGTATTTATTGTATCCGGCTACGTTAATTACTTTGGTCACACGACCTGTGAGTGAAATGCGTGTTAAAGCCGGTAGGTGGTGATGCTGCATTCCCGTTGGATCGTTAGATCCTGCGCCGACCTACAAACCGGCGGCGGCGATGGTGTAACGGTTAGCGTATCGGACCCGATTTTTAGGGCGAAAAAATCCTTCATACGGCTTCCTTCGGAGGCGAATTAAAACCGGCTGTCCCATGTTAATAGATTTACCGAATGTAAAAGATACTCTAACCTATATGAATCCTCTGGGCGAAATTCAAAATCGCCTGTTTCGTCGCCCAAGAAATACCTCATTTCACTGCTAGCTGGTGAAAGGAGCGTTTCAAAATTTGCGTGGTCAGACGGAAGAGCAGGCTCATGGCCTGAGTCTCGCCACGAAAAATAAGGCGTCAATTCAATTCAATGCAACCTTCGAGGACGTGGAAAAAAGTCTGCGCGTGGGCTGTGGTCTGTTAGGGTTTTGCAGGGCAGCGAGTCGCTAAAATCCTTCTCCATACAGTGGTTTAATTAAACGCACCTATGTAGCTGGTGTCGATAATCCCCTATCGCCGTCAGGACTCAAACTCTCGGGACTAGAACCCTAAGAGTAAATGATGATGTTGAAGTTGTGTCTACTTTTAATTCTGTTTTATTTCCGCGAGTAAACTAGGGGACATAATTAAATATTCAAATTAGTCACTCAGATAGTACATTAATTATAGCAGCTTCATTCCTAAAGGAATACATTTTAAAAATAAAACGTATTTTGTTGAAAATGCCAATTGACTTAACTACTCCGCGCTACTGCTAAGTTTTTTACTTTTTGATTTTATGCGCCCCTTCACACTCGGTGAACACATTTTGACAGCAGCACATTTCGTAGCTGAAGGAAAACTTAAAGAATTTATGACTTAAACAATAGAGTAAGCGACTTTTTTTCTGCCTTCAATTTCTGAAATTGAAAATAAGATGATACATAATTTTTTTTTAATTTTATCCCCTTACCTCAAGCACACAATGTGTTCCAGCTTTTGTTCCTATTTCATGAGAAACAATACCTTTATTTTGTGAGACGTTGTTGGTCATAATGACCTTTGCCCTGAAGAAGAGCTCGAGGAGAATGTCGAACAGTGGCTAACAACTCCACAACGTCTCCGCCGCCAGGGGAGAGAAACGACGCGACTTCGACCACGGAATCTTACTTCAATCAGTTGTCTTTTTGCAGAGAACATTATTGAAATCATGATATTATTAGACTGTGTTCATCCACAACTTACATCCGCAACCTGTCGTAAATCAGTCGTTTGCCGCTTTCTATACTCGTTTCTCTTCCTAGCTCATGACCATTGATTATAAAAAAATAAAGAGTAGGGTCCTCCTATATTGAAATTCTAACATTTGAAACACATGTCTAAGATGAAATTCTAACTGGGTTTCATGGTATGTTGCCGCAGAAAATCACGGTAAATTTTGTTCATGCAACACGTAAACATGTATCAGGTACCAGCTGTCACGCTTTTCGTGTCGGTGTAATGAAGATCGAATTTCGACCAGCTGCCTTAAGACTGTGGCGGATATCATTTCGGGGGTACTTTTCGCAAGGAATACTTTTGACCCATCTGTCATTCCGTCTGTTCCCTTTTATATCCGAAGTCGTTATCTCATTGTCGTCTTCGCCTTTATCCACCTGACATGAGAATGCCAGAAGCACCCAAGTGGACGGGCCGAGCTCATCACTCAATGTCACAAGTGCAATTAATGGGGTGAAAGAAGAGCCTCGGTGGCCAGTGACGTCTTGGAACACTACCGCACATTCAGTTAAAACTTGTGATGCTCAAACAGCACATACTGAAATAAAAAAATAATATGCCAGGCTGGGCAATTTTCTCTTTTAAATACGAAAGTGTGGGCGATAATGTAAAAATTAGTTTACTTAGTTAAGATCAGAAGAGAGAATCAAGGATGGGTTTGTCCGTGCTGCTCCCCGCAGCGAATGTGCTGGAGTGACGAGCGACGGGGAATTGGCAGGTGAGCGGGCGGCGGCAGTGGTATTTGGGGAGGGGGGCGACGGCCAACGGGGCGGCAGGGGTCGCAATTACTACCCCGGGGGCGGTACAGGCCGAGGTTGGGCCGGGTGTGACGGGGTGGGGCGTGCGGGGCGTGGCGGGGGGCGAGGCGCGGCGTGGCCGGGGCTGGCGGGGGGGTGGCGTGGCGGGGGCGTGGGCTGTGGCGGTGGCGGGCTGGCGGGGGTGCGGGGTGCTAGCGGGGCGTGTCGGGCGTGGAGGGCGTGGCGTGGCGTGGCGTGGGCGGGGGCGTGGCGTGGGTGGCGTGGCGTGGCGGGCGTGGCGTTGGCGGGGCGTGCGGGGTCGTGGCGGGGCGTGGCGGGGGTTGGCGGGGCGCTGGCGGGGCGGTGGCGGGGGGGCGGAGCGTAGAATGTTCGTGAAGGCTGCTGTGGAGGGCGGGATGGGCGTTGCGGGGGCGGAACGGCAGGACGACGAAGCGGTGTGGGAAGAGAGGGCTCGCGTGATTGAAGGGGGGAGGTGCATTCAGGAGAGGCGTGCGGAGTGGGAGGGATGAGCGGAGTGGAGGAGCGAGCGAGGGCGGGAGCAGCGGAATGAGCGCGACGTCGCCGGCCAAGGGTCACCGGCAGGGGGCGGGACGGGGAACGCGGGAGTTAGAGGGTGGTGGGGTGGGGTGGGGTAGGCGTTTTACGCGGAGGTCAACCAAATTGCCAATTGTCGAATCTCTAACCGAATCATGGGCTGCCACCAAATGTCAGATTGCTATTTTCTTAAAAAGCACGTAGGGGCAAATATAACAAGGAAGGGGGAAGTTACCATTCTCAATAGAAAGTTTAAAGAACATTTTTAATAATATAGTATCGAGAACAAAAAATTATAGGTAATATTAGACTGTACTCGTGAGGACAATTTATATCACAACCGTGTGGTTTGAATGTTTGACACCTTTTATTTAACACACACGTATCATTTATTTTTTCTTATTTATTATTGTATATAATTATAACGGATCGGTTCATTGATGAGTCTTGTTGGATTCGTCCCTCGACGTTCAGCCGTTTTTTTTTAAATTTATCGTACTCACGAACGTACGTTTTCACAATCAAAAGGTTTAAAATGCCCATCACTTGAGCACTTACGAAATGTAAGCACTGCACACGGTGCTATCATTTCTAAATTTCGTATACAATGAGTTTCTGCGTATTTTAAACCCCCTTCACATCTTTGTATCTACTCCTGATTTCGAGAAAAGTATTTGGAAACTTGAACACCTTTTAATAAGGAATTACGAAACTGAAACAAAAATAGTACGTTTCGGATTGCGTAGTGGGAAAGATCTGAATAGTGAAACGTTAATAAATTAGAATGTTTTACACTTCTGAGAAATATTGCAGAAAATAAATTGTAAAATCATCTGATACTTGCTGATACTGATAAAATAGATTGCACTATTATTCGTTAGAAAGATACGCTAATTCGTCCGTCGTCCATTTACTGAAGTCTCCATAGAAAGTAGATACATATTTCGTTAAGCTGGCGCAAGTTTTCAAAACCTACCGTCCAGATAACAATATCTAACTCGCTAAGTGTCTGGAAAATTCTTACTATGTTCTGTGTCTTTTTTCTGCAGAAGTAATGGGAATATAAGGTATTGAAAGGAAATGAGATCAGGTTCTGCTATACATAGAAGGTGCCAAAACATTCTATCTGTTCAGTGAAATCCGCAAAACACACGTCTTGAAATATGCTATTGAGTGTCACTGCATTTACATTAACTCGTCGAATGAAGGGACGTGATTCCGAAAGAACACGTACCCTTCCTTTAGGAGTCGCTCTGTAGATTGACAAATGCTCCGACCAGCGGCTTTCGTGCGAGGTCGCACGCGGACGGGGCGGAGAACAGAGGGGGCCAGAAGGCGGAAAGCGAGCAACGTTGCATTTGGTGTTAAATTGTGTTCGCCTGATCACTTGCGGGGTGTCTTCAAACAGTGGGCTTCCAGTGGTGAGGGATTTTAGACTCCTCTCCCGTGTACGGGACGGGGATCGGGAGTCTGGGTTGTTGGCAGAAAAGTTAATTTATCTGTGGAGAGAGGGGTTGTTTTATTAAGGTTTTGGATGACGGGAGAGTGAAGGGGCTGGACCGGGATGGGAGGGGTGAGAGGGAAGAGGATATCGTTAGAGGAGGCGTTTTTTGTTGTTGTCGACGACATGTACAGCGTGTCAGTCATTCTGTCAATTCGTTGTCTGTTTAATTTGTAGTTGTTTGCTTTTGCTCTCTGGCTTAGGTGATAGGAGGGGGAAGTTGGAGGATGTCTAAGGGATGCTTTTTCCGGGTGTGTCGGGGTGGGTTTCTGAGGATGTGGAAGGATTAGGTTTCGGAATAGAAAGTTGTTGACGTATTTTTTGATTTGGGCTATTGTGGAGGTGTGTGAGGATGTGGGGTATTTTGTTTTTGTGACGTATGGAGTTGTAAATGGTGTACATGGGTGGGTGGAAGATGAGGCGGATGTTGTGGTTTTCGACGCGGGTTAGTTTGGTGCGGTTGGTGTGGGATGGGCATATGTTAGGGTGGGACGGATATAGGAGTTGTACTGCCCTGAGGAAGCCTGCGACATGTCAGACGAAGCGTCGGCCTCCCAGCCAACGACGCGGCGTCTCCCAGATAGCCGAGAATTTATGAATATAGGAGTAGTAAGTTTAGATTTTTCTTTTGGTGGGTATGTGGGGATTGGTGAGGATGGGGTAGAAGGTATTGGTGATCCTGGTTGCTTTGACGGTAATTTTGTGGATGCGGTGGGGCCAAAGGAGTCTGCGGGAGAAGGTTATGCCAAGGCAGGAGCGAGCGCCGTTGTCTGGCGCTCTGCGCGGCACGTGCCCGGCGCACGTGACGCCACGAGGCGCGCGGCAACGTGCAGCAGACAGAGCGCTCCGCACCGCGCCCAGCCCGAGACCGTGCGCCCGCGGCCTGAAGGGTCTGTGCGACGTCATCCCCCACCCCATCCCCTTTTCCGTGGGCGTTGTGGACAGTTCTTGCGGAAGAGGCTGCTTCTTAATACGGTGCACCGTGATAGTCTCTCCGCAGTGGTACCTTGATGCTGAGAGGGCTACCAACGTAAATTATGTTGGTAGCACGAGCTGCAGCTTGTAACAAATGGAAACGTAAATTGAGTACTCATCACAATCATAACAGTTGCTGGACGTGTTGGTCCTTTCACTTGTTTCCCGGTGATCTGATTGCTCCCAACATAAATGCAATTTTTAATAGGAGACCCTGATCCGGAGCGACTTTCTTTGCTCACTAATTGACTAGGAAAGTTCCACTAACATAGGTGAGCATAGCCGAAAACAACTCGGAGGGACATCGATATTTCTGGACCCCTTTTCCATTGAAAGTTTTTATATTTAATTGTGACATTTAACTACTAAATAAATAAAATGTGCTACAAAGAAAATTAAATTGTAACTTAAATTATTAATATTAATAAATACAAACAATTTTATGTTGAACTATTTGCAGGGTTCACAGATGTCCTGGAGAGCCTCTTCATCAAATATCGTAAAACAAATTTTCTAACATATTGAATTTAACAAATTGACTCAAATTATTGTGAAAAAATATTGTAGTTAATTATTACAAGTTTTATTTACACCTTTTAAACTGTTTTTATATATAAAATAATAATGGTCTTTAACAAACTCAGCTGTTTCTAAATTGGCCGAATTAAAAATATTTTAAAAAATCCTTAATTGTCTGATTAAAAGGGGAAAATCATAAAATGAAATATTTTATCACGTACGGCTATGAGACCTCTTTGAAAATGCTTAAGAGAGCCCACGACCCTCTTGGTCCCCCCTCTAGTTCCCCCCCTTTGCGAACGCCTATGTTCATTAGTTTACTACTTTAAATACATAATCGTGAATTCGTATTCCCTTTCTTTCAGCAATATTCGCCATTTGATTCCTTTTGCAACAGTCCCAGTGATCGGCAATCTCCTGAAATTAAAAAATACCCAAGGTTGGACAGTGTGTTTGCGCGAATTACGTCTTTGATGTACAGTATACATAGAACGATTTGTATAAAATGAGTATCGTGATTATGTGTAACTCAGTGCATTTCAAATGGGCAAATGTTCCAGTATTTAGATGGTGAATGTGATCGATTAGCTGTTCTTAATGAATTAAAGAAATAAAATAAAGAAACAACATTTTTCAATTTTCTCTAATGAAAATTTTCGACCTATATGCCCCTGTTTTCGATTCTTTAAATTAAACTTAAATTAACATTATTGTCCCAATTAAAATTTACCTTTGAAAATTATCACCATCAATTATTTATTATTTATCAAATTGCCTTGAATCACCTCACAATTGTGGGTTTTTGTTCTACAAATGAAACTACAATTGTTTCTTGACAATTATCGCAAAATTAAGGAAAAATGTCCCTAAACAAAAAGACTTTTCATGAACCGGTGTTTCGAAAGATAAAAATATTCGTAATAAGAGAAAATGTTTCCACGATCATTCAGTTGTGTTTTAGTGAGCTTTCATCTGAGTCATTTGCATTCATCTTTTTATTTATACTAATTTGGAATCAAGTTACATATTACGAGAACACGTCATGCTGATAAAGTGGCAAACAAACTATTTTTAAAACGAGACAAACTATCAAATATATCTGCGCAAGAGTTATTTTATTAGTATTTTTCGTAAGGAAACAGTCGGTTTTGAATACAGCGAACTCGAATATAGTGAACATTCGGTTATAGCGAACTGTAGTCACTGGTCTGGATCTACATGCATAATTAATATGCCCCAATAGGTTTGATTATAGTCAATTCTGAACATCGGTTAAAGGTGAACATGGTAAATACATCATCCAGGAATAAAATGTTTGCCTCAATACTGCCAAATCATATAACACCAAGGGTGTGCAAGTTGAGGTTCTCGTGAATGATTTTGGTAACATTTACAAGTTAAAGGAAAGGGGTTGTTGAAACGATGCCACTGAGGGAATACTTGATCTTCACAGAGGCAATTCTGTTCAGTCTGAAGACACTGGATGCGAACCACAAGTTGAAAATAATGAAACTGGATCTTGCTAGGGCATTGTGAATGTTGTGAAAAGGAGTGTGTGGAAAATGTAGAATAACGTGATTTGAAGTGTACTTCAGTTCTGAGAATGAACGAAATGTCAGCACTATAAAATGAACGAAATGTCGGCATCACAGCTTTTTACGTGACAATATAACTGAAGTCATATTTAATGATTTCATAAGTGATTTATTTGTACACTTTAAGAAGCAGTGGACATTGCGTGTGTGAAGATGTCTTTAAGGACCATGTATAAACAATGGGTAAACAATTTTGTCAACGGTGCAAACGTTTGTACTGCGTTGAAAAGTCGTAGCCGGTTAATTATTCAGAGAAATTATTTTTTCCGCAATTTTTATAATTATTATTTTTGTCTGCTTTTGAAAATTCAGGGTTACTGATTAGTTCATTTCACAATAACTTACTTGGAGGCTTTATATTTTACCATTATCATAATTAAGAAACTTTTTTAAAACAAAATACTTATAGCACCATCATTCGAACATTGCAATTCCGAGCATTCAGGAAGACATTTTCAATGTGGAAACGTAGCCAATTCAAAAATACTAATGAATTTACTGTCGCCATTCGATACAATACATACAGAGACAATACAATACATTCATACGATACAATCAGTACAATTACTAAGGCCATTCAAATACGAACCGGAATTTTGTAACTCATCGGTATTGGTGATACAAAAATTGAGTCCTTTATTTTTTACCATAATTTCCTTCAAAAGAAATATATTTTCTTTATCGCATAGAAAAGTTTCTAATTCCTTCATTGAAAAAGAAGAAGACGGCTGCAGAAGAAACAAATTGCGCACGTACTGTTTGATAGCAGCGTCGTCTTCAAATCTTTCTCCAGCTAATGCCTCCTTTAATAGACCAAACATATTCTAGTCAAACGGGAACAAGTCTGAATAGTAAACTGAGTTTTCTCGAAGTAGCCAATGCAATTTCGTGAATTTGTAATGAGTCAGAGCTAGTGCATGCGGTCGTGTGTTGTCACGCAGGATGACGTCGTGAATTGGAAGTCGCCCTCCGATCCATCCTCTGCCAGCTGCCGGTGCTCGCCGACCGATACAATCGCACGGACAGTTCAAACACTTGAATACAACTCTGATGCAGAAAGGGCAACAGAAATGCGGCGATCGCCTTCAACAAGCTCACGTGCTGCTCGAATATTGCCTTCATTTAACGCTGGTCGCCGGACGCCGTACATGGCATTCATTTTCCACTTTATTACGACCATTTCAAAACTTCTTGACCCAATTGAACAAGCACGTGAGAAGGATGCCCGATATGTGCTCTGAGGTTTTTCAAAATTTCTTTCGATTTCACAGCTTCGTTTGCGAGAAAACGTATAATTACGCATTGCGCAACAGGCACGGATACTTTCTGTTCATTCAAGTTATTCTGAAATGGCAGACATGAGTATGAGGGCCGTGTGCACAGCTAGTATCTCCTCTCTAACGTTCCCATCGCAGATTCCCCGGAACGCGGGGCTGATGTATGCACGCATGTATGTATGTACTTTGCACGACAGACCGTGAACGGGCTCAGGCCTACCGGCGACGTCCCTGCCTCGCGGTCATGGGTTAAGGGGGTACGTGTGGTTAGTACGTAGATATCCCTACGCCGTATTCCGGTGTTCCTATCCTGAGAAGTGAATTTTCTCATCGTCACACCGCAAAACCCACTGGGACATGGCAAGGAAAACGCACACTATAGTCTTGGCTCGACCGGGAATCGAATCCGGGACCGCATAGTGGAAAGCGAGCACGGTGATGAAGACCTAGTCACGTGTTCACGTAAATACGTGAGACAAAAAAAGGAAGTTCCGGTTTATATTTAAATGGCCAACACTTCAATGTACAACATTAAAAAACAGTATATTAGAACTTCATGAAACCAGCGACAGGTTTAGGGTGACAATTTCATGTTGCAAGAAAAACACACAACACTTCTAACAACTCAAACCGTCATAAAAATGCCACTCGCGGAGACGTCCAGAAGCGTTCAGCACCGCTTTCGAAACTGCGGTCTGTGGGTTCTGTCGAGCAAGCACTTTAGAACCCATCGATTCTCGATGCCGAGGCGCAATTTGGGAGAGCAACCGACATCGGGCGACGCGGCGCGGGGAGGTGCGGCGAGAAGGGAGCTGTATCGGCCCGGGCCGCCCCCGCCGCGCCCCGCGCCGCGTCGCTACGCCCAGCAAATCGCCCGCCTCGCCGGAGAGAGCGGATTTGCCACTGCGAATGCAATTTAAATCATCACGAAACCGAAGGTTGTCTTTATTGCTTGTTAGCATGAATTATTTTTCGCGTGGTGTCAGGAGAAAAAAAAATCTTCATCGAGATATTGAACGTGAGAACGAAATTCCCGTTTCAGTGTTGATAATGAATAATATTTTTAAATGAACCATTTATATAAATTGTTATATGATTGCGCATTTGAGTGATAGGAAACTATTTTGCACAGACCGATAATTTATTTGAAACGAATGGAAACAATTCAAAATCATGCAAAAAAGAAACCAGGTTTGATTTTATGGAATCAGAGGATAATTATTTTTTATTTCTTATGATTTTTTAAACTAATTTATTCGTTATACGGATCAGCAAAATTATTCGCGAAACGCCCAGGTGTAGAAAAGGTTCAGTGGCATCTGAGAGGAAAGT
This sequence comes from Gryllus bimaculatus, assembly GCA_017312745.1. Taxonomy (NCBI): domain Eukaryota; kingdom Metazoa; phylum Arthropoda; class Insecta; order Orthoptera; family Gryllidae; genus Gryllus; species Gryllus bimaculatus. Next base: position 6,898,813 of record BOPP01000035.1, read on the forward strand.
AAAGAACTATAGTCATTTAATCGAAATTTCATATTTAGAATGTCATGGGTTCATAAGTTCACGAATCTGAATGTCATGCCTTCAGAAAGTAATTCTTAGTTAATTATCTTCTTCAGTCTTTGGCATTCTTGCCTTGAAGTAAAATATACAATATTACATGATAAAATACATATTCATATGTAGAAGATTCAAGAATTTATTGGGTTCAGAGTTCAATGAGCAATTTTCTTAACGTCAAATCTTAGATCACACTGACACTTACTCTAAAGGATACACCACTGTTCATTATACATTTGAAAAAGAATTTAACACTGAAAAGTACTTCAGAGGGGTAAAGTGTTACGGCAAAATATCAGTAAGAGGAACGCAAGGTTGAAGTTGGAGGATGGCGTTCTGTACTTTACATAAGAAGTACCTTATCTGCAAGATAGTGCAGATCATCATTAATCCATTCTACTCTCCTCCAGTACTTCCTCCTTGATGGTATATTGAAAAATAATTTAAGTGCGATGAATCAGAAAAACACATACACGCGCAGCTTTATACTGAAATAATTCCTGAAAAGAAGGATGCTGTGATTTCTTAATTCCAGCGCAACCCCACTCTGCTTCATCGATGCGTGTTCCACGGCAACCTAACCTTCTTCAAAATAGCCTAATCAGGATGTTATAGATAACGATCCATCGAGTTGGCATCACCTCTTATTTTGGATCCGCGCCCCTCCCCCGTCCTCAAGGAGCGATCTGGCTGCTATCTGCAAATTCTCTTGAGTGCTCCCTCCACGCTCCCTCCTCCCCGCAACGGGGCGTTGAAGAATGCGAGAGGTCGCGGCTATTTCGGCGGCGACACCTCGCGGTGGCCTTGAACGCGAACGCCTTTCGCGAAGGGCTGCAACGCCTCGCCGCCCCCGCCAATCCGGTGACGCAGAGGATCGCGTGGGCGGGGCGTGGAGGGGAGGGCGGGGGGACGGGCGGCAGCAGGGTCGTAATTATACGCGCTGCCTCTGCTCGCGCGCATTCGCTCAACTCTGCTACATTTGCGCCCGCTGGCGCGCTCCTGTGCCGCCGCCGCTGCAGGCCGCCCCGCCGCCGTTCTGGTCGATAAGAGAGAATCGCGCTACCGCCGCTCGGCGGCGGCCGGCTCCTCACCGCCCAGCCACACCGCGCGCGCGCGCACGCGCTCCGGCGCACGCGCCGCCACGCCCCGCCACGCCCCGCCACACCCCCCAACACCCCCGCCACAACCGCCACCCCGCCCACACCCCGCCATACTCCGCAACCCCGCCTCGCTTTCCGCATCGCTCACCCCACGCTCCACCAGTCCCGCACGCCCTCAGTCTTCTCTGACCCGCCGTCGCGTAGCCCCTCACACTCACAACCTCATCCCCTAAGCGGCTCCACTCCAGTCTCCTCCCAAGGCCCCACCTCCGCCTCGTCTCCCGACGTTCCATCGCCATGGTTTCACCCTGCACCATCACACCAACCTCACTGTCACGCCAGCCTTGGTCTCACTCCGGCACTCTCCACTCGCTCTGTTTATGTCCGACTCACGACCTTCTTCATGGCCACCCCGAACCACACCCGCCTCGCCCTATCCCTTCACCCAACCTAGAAGCACTTCCACTAACACCCCTGCCCTCACTGTCCCAGCCACCTCCTCGCCTCCCCCGCCAGGGGACCTGCCACCCATTCGTCCGCTCACTCCCCCACGTCACCCAGTACGCACTTCCTCTGCATCACCGCGTCGTCTAACACTGACACGCGTTCCCGCCCGTCCAGTCTGCCCGGCTCCTCCGCCGCGTTGCCGTGTGCGAGGGGCAGCGCCTTCCGTGGAGGGGAGCGGGGAGCGGGGGTGGAGCGAGGGTGGGCGCCGGGTGCATCGGCTCGGATGCCCGCTCGCACGCACCAGACCCCTCTTTTCAGATTCTGGGAGACGCTGTGCTCATCTTTCGCGCCGCCAGGGACCTTCTCGGCTGCTGCGGTGCCGAGGCCGGTCATGAAGTAATGGGGTAGCGGAGGATAAGATGATTTGCTCAACCTCTCCATAGACACTTACACAAAAAATTAAAATCACTTTATTAAAAATATAAATATATTTAAAAATGATGAAACTCGGACAAAAAGTAAACGGGAAAATAAAACAAATGATACTTTTTAGTCATAATTATAGGAATCAGAATTTAAAAAAAAAGTAAAAATACATTTATTGAGATGGATGCATCTTGTGAACTAATAATAACTTATCTACGCCTCGGTTGAAATTATTGAGTTGCAATATCAGATCGGACTTATGCCAGCTTTCTTTTACTCTATTCTTAGCAGAAATTTAAAGAAACAATTTGGAGACTGTTTGAGAAAATTTTGAAAATGTCCGGGGGCGCTTCATTAATGTTACTCCAAAATTTTAAAGAATGTTTTTCAAAATCTCATGACTGGAGTCAAATTGACAGAGGTTTCTTCAAGTTTGAAAAATTCCTAAGTATTGTTTAGCCGGTAGTGTAAATCTCCATCTCTCGCTGATACAACGTGATACCTAATTTAGCAACTTGATTTATCCACTTTTTTGTTACCAGAGAGTGCAGGAATTAATTTTTTTCTGACGAAAATTCTCCGTTTTTTCGCGTAGCATTTCATTACTTTCTCTATACTATGCATATTACTCCGCATGTACGTATGTATACGGGAATGTAACAATAATAATAATATCAATAATAATAATAATAATAATAATAATAATAAGCCGATCAGATGGCCAACATCGTGTCGTAGCGGTCTCAGACTAGAAGATCGCGAGTTCCAGTCCTACCTCAGACATGGGTGTATTTGTGTTTGTATGTGTGTGTGGTTCTCACAATCATCATCATTTCATTTTCCATACCCACCCCCGACTAACAACCCTGGGGGATATAAATCGGATCCAGCAAAATGGAGATCCCCTGATAAAAAAAATGCATCGAACCGCACCTGCCACCGAAATAATGTTTCTGAACCCATGTAAATGCAGTGTGCATGCACGAGTGGTCCAAGTCGGCCTATTAGTGAGTAAAAAATAAATTAATTAAAAGAGAATTAACGATTTTATTAGATTATTTAATCCTTGTTTTGAACCTATCAACCCCTTGAAAGTTCAAATAGATTTTCAGAAAATATATTGACCACTTTGGGAGTGACTGGTTTGAACTAAGTATCAAAAATGAAAGTTAGTACTAGTTTCATTGTAATGACTTTAATATCTTTGTAAACCAGCTTATTTTTCAATAGTAAACAGATTAAGAATAAAATAATCGAATTGTTAGGTTATCTATTTTCATATCAAAAAATCATAGTTCTGTATGAAATTAGAGCTTCACATGGTGTATTCTTGATTGCTGGACGGTGTCTTAATCCTGTTCGTTTCGGAGCATTGTACCGTTCTTTCATAGGTAAGGCATCGTAGAACTTATCCGCGATAAATCTCTGAGAATTCATTCATTAATGGAAAAATAGATAACAATGCATTTATTTCAGAGCATATTTTGTTATCTACACTTAACACACTACAAATTATTACATTCACTTTCATCACAGCCATTTTCGTATATTTGTAGTATACAACCATGAAGATCTTCATTTTCTGGGATTCCCCTCTACTACATGTTTAATTCCGCTTACATTGTTTCACAAAATGATAGCTGGATTTAACTACATCAAACCTAATATTTTTCCTTCATATCCCGTCACACTCTACCCGTCGTCCTCGTTTCTGTTCGAGCGTAAAGCTGTTCACCTCTCCCTCACGCTCGTCTATTGTCGGAAAACCTGATGCGCGAACATTGTGGGAAACGACATTGACCGGTACAGATCCTATCTCCGTAGCATGGGTTATTTACAGACAACGCTAGAAAGTACGGCCGTGTTTCCGAGAAAAGCGAAGGGAAAGTTTCCGAAACAAATTCAAGCGAGGAATAACCCGATGTCGCGCCATTACGCAATGAAACAGAACTTTTCTATAAAATGAACTCCTCTGTGTACTAGTACGTTTTCCACTTTACTTTTCTCAACTCCTCGGACCGAATCTTTTGTAGCCAGAACTGTGATTATTTCTCGAAGTAAAGTCCGTCTCAGTGCTACATGTTTACGTTTGGTCGATGACCTAGTTCGAGTAGAAAAAAGATGGTTGACTGTACTAGCTAATGTTTTTTTATTATCATTCTTTTTTACAGTGCATACATATATCAGTAGAATTTACTGATTTAGTTAAACGTACAGTACAAACTGATTTTGTTGAGGTAATCTTCTTCAGACACCCTTAAAACAATCTGGATCGGACAATTTGAGTAACAATGACCGTCAATGCAGACATCAATTTTTAATTATGGTCGTCAGACGATATTCTGAATATGATGAAGAATATGTGGGAAATTTTAAGTCTGTAGTGATAGAACTGTGTGAAAAGATATGTTACTTGCAGCTCTATGGAGACTATTTGGAGTTGTACGTATGCGATAATGTGGAGTTGTACGTTCGTGACAAACAAAGGGGCATTCCGAGGAGTGGTTGAATTTGTGAAGCTTGTTAATATTAAGTTTTGCATCGGAGATACACACTAGATAGGCGAAGAGGAGGAGTGATCTAATGCTGGTTTTGAAGATGATTATAACCGTTTGGCATGATAGCTAGGAAAATGAATTAATATTAAAATAGTACAGGGTGATATAGTTTATTTTTTGCATGATGTATTTTAATACTGTAGTTCTAGTTCCAATGGAGTTTAGTATCAATATTAAGACTGAGATAAGTCACCAAAATACCTGAGGGGAGAGAGTTAATGGATTTTTTATTTATTGTGAGTGGTTATTGGAGTGAGAGTAGGGTCTTAGACTAAAGACTTTGGTAGCTGTTTTTGTGTGGTTTAATTTGATTTTTATGTATGCAGCCCAACTGTTCAGATTAAACTATAATTGAAGAAAATTTACGATATTAATTAGAGGATCTCCGGCTAGGAAGATTGCCATCTCGTCCACAAATTATGCAGCTTGTATATTGTCGAGTTTTTGGAGGCCAGATACGTATAAATTAAAAAGAGTGGGGGCAATTGTGTGGTTACTGGTCTCGGATTTTAGTGGTGACAAACGATGGAGGCTGAAAATGTTGATGTAATTGGATATTATTTAAGTGGGAACATACCTTTGTTAATTTGTAGATAATTACTTTATGCTGTACTATAGTACACTCCTGAGTGGTTTCAAAAATATCGACTGTGTACTTTCTATTTTGAAAGTTTTCGCAGATATATTCGCGGACAATCATAACACATTGTGGTAGGTACAAATCTTCTCGGTAAAGCCAAATTGCCCTTTGAGAATTGCGTTGGCATGTATCAGGAATGATTTTGAAAGTGAAAGGATTGATTTTTCAAACAAAAAAAAACACTTCTGAGCGTCGGTAGTAAGCAAGTTTGCGGTTTTTAAGGGATTTGTATTTGGTTTGGGAAATCTGTATGATAGCATCCTTTCGGGTTAAGGGGAAGAATACGATTCAAGGACATGGATTATAGACATTTATGAGGAAGGTCATTATAGAGAATGGAAAGTGTTTCAATATTATATTGCTATGTTACCACGTTCAGGGGACTTTTACTGACACTTTTGATATGAAATTTTTAATTTTATTGGATGAAATTAACTTTATTCTTGACTGTAGTCCGTGAGATTGGTTGTTGTATGGTTGACTATTTATTGAGAGGGACAGTATTATATGGTATTGGTAGAAAAGGCGGAAGAAAAGTAAATAGCCAGATTTTTGGCATTTAAGGAGAAAGTAAACACTTTAATGGTCACAGAGTTAATTGGAGGAATTATAATTCTTTTTCTGAGTATTTTGTTTGTGAAATACCAAATTGTGTTACTTCTTGTGCTGAGAGACTGGATAAGTTCTGAATATTAAGTATTTTTATGATAACTTAATGTTTTTTTAAAAATATTTGTGAGAGTATCATGTTCATTTTTGGCGCTATAATTTTTTGATAAGTCCTTCAATCATCTGGTTTGATTTTTAACACGAAGATTTTCATGATTTCTGGGGGAAGATCGGTGTACTTACTATCTGATTTGTAGCTGATTACAATGACTAGCGTCGTTGTCGGAAGTTGATTTGTTTTTGTACAAAATTGTCAGTAATATTTTTTTAAAAATTGGGAAGGACTTAACACTTTTCAAATCACACCTCCTAAATACAATCCTTACCTCCTAGAACAATAGCTTATTAACCAGCTGAGCACCAGCAATGAATTCATAATCTGGGACATTGTAATCTTAGCATGGTCTCCGTCCATCAGCGTAATGGTTTATTGAGAAAGTGTAAAGAGCTCATAAACAAGAGGTTCTCGAAAAAAAACAAGAAAACGTAAATTTACATTTTAATTCTTAGGACATGTGTTATTATTGCAGATCACGAGTGAAATGAACATTTAACACAATTACGCACATTTGCGATGGACGAACGGACGAAGGGACGTTTTGCCAAAAAAACTGTTTTTCGGTGTGAAAGAAATCTAATATGTTAATAATACCGTTAAAATCTCGGAATCGATTTTTGGCATTACATAACTTTCTCTACACTGTGCATGTTACTCTGGATGTACGTACGTTTGCGGGGCCGTTTTCCCCCAAAAGGCCTGAAGTTTTCTTTTGTTACCTTCTTTTATTAGGAAAAATTGATTGAAACATTTATGTTAGAATTATGTAATTATTTAAGAAATAATATTGTATAGTATTATATGTACTACAAAAAACACACAATCTAATATAAAATGTTTATCATTTAACAAAAATCTATGATGGCCCTCTCAAAAATGATGGGCTGTATTCGCTCCTGTCTGTTGGCACTCTCAGATATCGTTGCAGTGGCGGCCGCTATGGAATTCTAGTGCTGGTACTAGTTAGTGATGCGATATCGATAAAAACATCGATGTTACCAATTACAGATGTTCCAAATTAAAACATCAATGTTAATAAAAACATTAATCACACACCATCGATGTTTTACACATGGTTTAGTAATCCTAGTATTCTCTTTGAGATTTTTTAGAGATTAAATTTCAGAAAAAATATTTAGTTTTGTTCCTGGGCAACACAATTTAATTTTACGGTGACCATGTTTATTAATTTATGACGAAGATTAAACTACAAACAAACTAAAAATAATAATAATAAATAAAATACTCAGCCTGAAATACTGAGTGTCCCCAGTAATTTCAAGAGCTCACAGCTTCCTGACTTCTCTGTAGAAGGGTACGGGAAGAAGAGGGGAGGCCTGACGCCCAGGGCACATATGCTATACACAGCCTCTCCACGTGCAAAATACAATGAACGAAATACCAGGACATTGAGCGAGCGAGAGATAGTATGCTCGATGAAGAGAGTGCCATTAGAATATTCCATGGAACAGAACGTAAATTGATGCGTCAGTTCGATTTTGGTATCGTTTCATCTATAAGAGACGCATACAAACCCACACAGTGATCTTTATACAACGTTAAAAGGGCAGAGACGATACCGATCCATAGTTATCTCAGCGGTTTAGAAAGAGGCTGGCAGATAGAACTCCGTCCTGGGCATTTGTAGAAGGTATTTATAAAGAATCCAAAAACTAAACGCTAGTTCAAATGAATTAATATAAAGAAAAAATATTTTGATGAAACGATATTTCATACGCATATTTGGGTGAAAATGTTCTTTCCTTCCTTTTTGCTGGTGATGCCGTGGCTACAAGCCGCCACTGTAGCGTTGATACACGTTTCCGTAGTTAATGGGGCCTTGGTTGAAAGCTTGTGAAAACATTGCTTCCACCCGAACACTCACTGTGCACCCATAAGCAAACCTTAACTTCTTCTTAATCCTTCATGTATCCTAAGTAAGTTTCCTTTCATTTTTATTGCTTTGTTCTATAAATAATTCTCCGATTATTTTGTTAACTGTAACCTTCAAGAAATTAAATAAGGGCTACAAGCGGCAATTAAGCAATAAAAGATCTCAATTTTCTTTCCCATCTTATTCAATGCGAACTTAGTATTTTTTGTTATCTAAAAAACTCATGATTTAAAAGTATTATTTCAACATCTTCAAGAATTCTTAATCCGTAATCAAATCAGTGTAGGTTGAAAGGTACTTCGTTGGAAATTCCATCTGTAGGGGGTTTTGACTCCAGCTGACAGGCTGAAATGAACGTCACACCCTGGATTAAAATTCGAGAGGGTAGCTGAGATGACCGTTTGTCGTCGTGATTTTGTCTTAGCAATCCTAGGCGTACGTCGCAGCAATCAAAGGACCACACAATCCTTCCTCCCCCATCCTCTCCAATCATCCCGCATTCTTCATGGTCTGGAAAGAGTGTGGCACTGCCATGAGTACAGGAACGCCAGGCCCAGCCTGGGCCGAAGCGCTATCGAAGAGAGACTGTGTATTCATATTCGCATTTCCAACACGTACCACTGATGGGATGATAAATATAACGCGCGCGCGTCCTCGTGCACACGCCTTCTGCAACCTCCGTTCTCCAAGCCCCGTCGCCTCCGCGCTTTTAGACATGACGTTTCCCCCGAGCTTGACCTTTCCGCCTGTTCGCCCGCGACGAGCAAGTGGGGCGCTCCCGAAGGTGATGGATATGCACTCGGGCTGTTCGCCGAGAATGTACTCATTTGTACCTCACGTATTCCAACGCCACATGAATTCATCTAATGAGCAGTTTCATCCCGGAGCGGCGTGGCGTGGCGCGGCGTGGCGCGACGGCCGTGGCGTTACAGCACACGAGGGCACCGCAGCGGCGGCTGAACACAAAGGTCAAGGGGCGGTGCTACAACCCTGCAATGGGATCCACGGGCCAACGCAAGAGAAAAGCTCATTTCAAGAGGAAAACATAAAGTTATTACGTTCTGCGAGGCTTAAAACGAACGCATGCGCGTTTCTAGTGTTTCATGAAGTATGAAATGGCTGTTGTAATTATACGCCTTCTTGTATTCTGCGCGTAGTTGGAAACGTTCATAAACATTAAAAAGAGAGGCTTGTAATTCACGCGGTTGATGGATTTATGTGGTTTTCGATGTCTAAATTTGTGTAAAGAGTGGTAACGCTTATTTTCGTTTCGGAAACGATATCTTAAATGTTTTCCTTGTTTAATGTAGGTGTACATGTAATATAAATATGTTGTTATGATTAGCATAATTTAAAATTAATACTGAAAGTATTGACAATTATTTTTTGATGGAATTAGAGGGACAAATTTATTATCTTTTGAATAAGAAATAAAAAACAAATAAACTGTTTTCCAAGATGATCTTTCGGTTCGGAAAATTACTTAACATTAATGTGTGTGTGTGTGATTGATTATGATTCACACACTTTCCACAAGCAAAACTAAAATTTGATTATTTTTTATTCCTCAAAACACAATTATTCGGAAAAAATAATTCACAGTAAGATTGGACCCAGATGATACGTGAAAAGGAATAAATGCAACCCGTTTCGATCCTCTCTGAAGCATACTTTTCCGTATGTATTATTATATGTGTAAAATGTATTATTTGTATGATAAGTATATAGATTAAAAAAAGAGTTGTGGTTTAGGGCTCTGAAATAAGAGATTATTCAAAAGAAATCGGTTAGAAATACATGGCAAATAAGGAACAAAGAAGGGAGCTGCTGCATCCGACTACGGAGCGGTTGAAGTTTCAATGTTCTGTCATTCTTCAGAACGTGGAATCAAATTCCGACAAGCGATCATGGAAATCAGAGCCAAACGCTCCTTTGCTGCGAAGTTTTCGAGTCTCCCGTTTCCCCAAAAAGTCCGGAGGTCACCGTGGTGGATGAAAGCGCGCCCGGATCCCGCGGTGCACGGGGTCGATACTCGGCGCGGAACCCGGCACAGCATGAGGCGGCGGCGGTGGCGGAGCCGTGACGTGGGGTGAGGGGGGAACAGTGGGGGGGCGCGGGGACGGGGTGACAATGGAGCATGCGGAAGGGCCGGCTCTGGAAGATGAGAAGGAAAGTGGAGCTGCGGCGGGGGGAGGTAACGGGGACGGCAGGGCTGGCGGCGGCGGGTGGCGGCGGCGGGGATGGGCAGCCGTAAGGCTTGGTGTCCAGCGGAGGATGTAAAAACGTGGCGCAGCGGGGCGTGAAGGTGGAGGTCTGGCGGAGAGGCGGCGGAAGCGTGGAGGAGTAGGAAGAGGGCGGTGGCGGCAAAGGGCTGGAGAAGACGAAGAGGCGGCAGCGGGCGGTGGAGAAGCTGGCGGGCGGCGGTAGCGATGTGAAGAGGTGGGGGAGGTGACCGGGAGGGGGCGTGACGGAGCAAGAGGGGAGCGGCGGTGGAGGACTGGCGGTGGCGATGGTGAGAAGGTGGGGGAGGTGACGGAGGTGGTGGTGGATAGAGGAGAGGCGCAGGGGCGGTGGAGGCGGTTGGCAGGGCGGCGGCAATTGGTGGCGAGAGAGATGGTGGCAGCGGCTACAGGGGTGGAAGGGGTTGAGGTGGCGGCGCGGAGGTGACGGAGGGCGGAGGCAGCGGGGGGGAGAGGTGGCGGTGGCGGTAGCGTGGTTAAGAGGTGGGGAGGTGATGGGGCGGGGCGGTGAACAGAGGCGGCAGTGACGGAGAAAGAGGCGGAGCGGTGTGGAGAGCTGGCGGTGGCTGGTAGCGATGGTGAAGAAAGGTGGGGGAGGTGAGGAGGCGGGTGACGGAGGAGAGGCGGCAGGGCGGTGGAGGGGTGGAGGGGCGGCGGCATTGGTGGGGCGAGAGGGTGGTGGAGCGGGGCAGAGATGTAGAGGGGTGGAGGCGGCGGCCGCCGAAGGCGGAGGTGTGTGCCGCGGCGCGGCGGGTGGAGCCGGCTTGTTGACGGGCGCGGAGGCGGATGGGAAAGATGGGAAACGCTATTTCCGCGGCGGCTAGCGAGCCGGGGGCAGGATGAAGGACTGAGGGGCGGCAAAGGGAGAAAGCAAACAGAGCCATTGTGCGGGGCGCCGGGGAGGGTGACACGAAGGGAGCGAAAGGGGCAGGGAGCGGGCGGTGAAGAGGACGGGGAAGCGAACAGAGCGGGCGAGAGGGAGACAAAGGGAGGGATCGGCCAAGCCGGAAGGCGGTGGTGATCGGGGATCGGGAACGGTGAGAGAGGAGCTGGTGATGAGAAAATTGAGATGGCGAATGAAGGAGATAATTAGAGCAATGGAAAGGGAAAGGCAAGGGTGGGAGATAATACGCTGATTCCTAGGCGGACGAACTGGAAGAGGAAGGGAAGACGCAAAGGATAGTGGAAGGAGTAATGTGCTAGCCGCTAGAAGAACGTGGGACAATAAAGGCAGCAAGCACGGAGAATGAAAGGTAGAAACAGAGTCACTGAGGTGGGGCAGTGGAGGTAAAGAACCCGGCAGTGCTCATAGTCGCAGCTCCAGCTGCGGCGTGTGCGCTGGTGTCGAGGGCATTTTGTCCACGTGTGAAAGGGAGCTTGACCCATCGTTTTCGGGATGCAAGAGGCGCAAATCGTCGGCGATGATCGATGACAACTCGCAACAACCGGCGAAGAGGGCCAGGCGTCAGAAGTGATTCAGGGAACGCACGCTATCTGAAAGAACGCGATGCTTCGATGGCCAGTCACCGAGGTGCAAGTGTTAGAAAAGCGCTGGTGACATTGATCTGGGTCGTGAAACAACGGGCATGCAAATGAGAGGCAAGTAAGAACAAAAAGTTAGAGAGCGAAGTTAAAGTAGTCAACCGAGAGGTGTATTTAATATTACGCCCCTAAGCGGAAGCAACTTCCATTAAGTCTGCAAATTATATATCTTACCCCAATTGGAAATTATCCCGATGTGTTGAAATTTAAATTAGCATATTAATTTTTGTTATTATATTATATATTATTACGTTTTTGTATTTTATACTGTATAATTTCAATTTACCTCTTCTTAGGGGCTGTCCATAAATTACGTAACGCGAAGTTTTAGTATTTTGAATACCTCCTCTTCTCTTGAAATGTACCAGTAACGCGTGCTTGAATCCTCTATAAATAATTACGTAATGCTTGTAACATCTCCCGCACGTTTACTTACTGTAAAAGTATATTATATAACAGTAAAAACAATTTTTTTAAATGTTATTTGTGTAATACATTAAAATCTGTGATAATTAAACTTAGAATTAGTTGGTGATGCTGATCGCACCTAACATTAACATTGGAGAAAATTTATGAGAAAAGAAAGGATGCATAGATGAGACAATTTCTGACAAAATTCGTGCGCGCGCAATTATTTCTGCCAATGTTGATAATTTTAAAAAATATCAATGTTACATAACACTGCCAATACCCCCTACCCCTAAGTAACACAGCATAAAGCTGCTTCAAGTTCCCTTTGATGTTACGTAATTTATGGACAACCCATTAGCAACATTAAATTATTACGTTTTGATCATTTCGTGTACTCTCCCATAATTAATGAGCCGATTATTTTATCGGGCCTTCTTGAACCACGTAATTTTAACGTAAGTGACATTACTTGTTTTTAAAACTTGTTTGTGCGATTTGTCACTAATGTACAGTATTATTTCCAAAATAATCTTTTTCGCAATAATTGGTGTGGAAGGGCGTTGTATTGAACTGGCTTTAACGTTGTTCAATCTCATTGCGTAAAATTGCTCAATAAAACCGGTGCAATGGAAATCCCAAAGTCTCACTCTGACCGGTTCGAATCCCAGTGTTTACGCTTCCTGAAAGTCGTCACTTTCTGCCCGTTGAACCAGGTGAGAATCTAGAGCACACTCTGCAAGAACCGGTTTCCGCAATAATAGGTGTTATATTTCAAACTACATGATTACACGGTCAAATGTTATCGTATGAATATGGAAAGGATAATATTTTTACGGCACAAATCACAAGAATTATTTAATTTACGAAGCGTTTTAAAAAGTATGCTTCTTTAGGTTGTAAACAAAGAGAAAAAATTTTCGTGGAAGAATTATTGAAGTAGATCCCGCATATGTTGTACTATTTTTGTGCACAATCATCACCGGAATTGAGACATTAGTCATACAGTGGAATCAACATTTCTATTCCTGTGACTTAGAAGTCTCCTGCCTGAGATAGGAACCAGTGTTTGACAGTCACATGCTGTGCTGCGTCACTGTAATACAAGTAATACTGACTGGACAGTAATTTCTCTTAAGGGGCGAGAAAAGATGGAAAACACAGGAGGCGAGATATGATGAATGGTCAAACATCTTGTAGTTAACTGTTCCAGGACGTCTGTTGAGACTGAGCCCTGTGTGGGGCAGTGTTGTCGTGCCGGATAACCAGCACGGAGCTCCCACGTCGCTTGTTCTGAATTCCCCTTCGCTAATTCCTGACTGGTCAGCATTAGGCGTATCAGGTGTAGAGTACAGGTGGCTGTTAAACATCGATACGTATCCCAGGTGACAGACAGGCGCGTCACAGAGATACAAATGTTGATCCCAGGATAATACAGAGGTCTCAGTTCTGGTGGTGAATAGTGAAATAGTGTGTAATATGCTATATTTGCCAGAATAAAGTTTCGCCATGAAAAAGTGTTTTTTTGATGACCTGCGGAAACGTTTTCTGGATACGCATCGTATACACTATTAAATATTACAACACTACGAGTAGATGTCTGTAGCAGAAAAACGTACTTATTTAATCCCATCAGCTGCCGAAATTTGGAAGCATAATGAAGTATCAATAGCATTTAACAATTAGACAGTTCTCTTCTCTTTGGGATCACAAAATTAATCAGGAGCGTAATTAACGTGGAAGGAATGAAGAATTTGGTCGCAAGAAATAAAATGTACATTTGCATTTCATTTTAAAATGTCTCGTTCCAAAATGAGTAACAACATCATCCATTCGTCCCATTTCACTCCCAAAAAGTCACCACTGTATTTCTGATGCGAATACAACAAATTCTATCGGAAGACTGCGTTCTGAATTTTGAACTGTCGTAAAACCTTTCCCACGCTTTTTTGAAAGAAAAAAAAAACACAACTCATTTCTTACGATATAATACAGCTAATAGATAACAGCTTTCACATCTTTCCATACCCCGATTACAACGAAAAACTAATGCCTCGCTATTTTTGTAAATGCAACAATTACTGTTTTTCACCTAAGAAATACTGGAACACGGAAACGGAATGGGAAAAATACTTATATGGTTCATTTTTACACTGTTTACCGTCACAAAAATTCAAGTAATGATACAATTTACATAATAAATTTATAAGATTCTCTTTATATTTGTACTGTTTTTGATTTTAAAAAAGCACAGAATAAAACATCTCCTGCTGGGTAGGAACGTTAGTTTGGTGACATTTTGCGTACGCGACGGAATTACACATACAGATGAAGTAAAAATATCCGACACAGGAAAATATTAAAACCCATACGATGAGTAGGGGGTGACGAACGCTCCTCCTCAGATAGACCGCTCGCATCTGGTGTGGAATTCTAGTTGCCAGAATTGCTCATGAGGCGACGCAGGTCATCGCAGTAGGAGCCAGGGACAATATTTGGGTATTCTAATGGAGATCCTACGTCCACATCTGGCGCTGCAACCCGGCGGGCCTCCGAGGCGACGTGGGGCGGTGCCGGCTTAGGGAAGGGGGATACAACTCTCGAACCTAGTGATAATACCGGAAGCATTAGCATATCGACCCTTGGGAATGACAAGGTTGCATCTGACAAAATAGAAAACTACGAGTTATTAGTGTGATAAGAAGGGGGTTTGATGGCATCATCGACAAAAATTATCAATAACATTATCTTAAAATGTTTTTTAAAGTGCCCTAAAAACAAAACAAAAAAAACAACAACGAAAAACATAATGAAAATCAGTTCAAATGAACAACTGAAGCTGCTGGATACGTCACTGATGTAATCGAGGCTTCTTCGTTTCCTTAAAGTCAACTCAGCTTGCAAAAGTTTGGTTTGGACTTATATATACCAGAGAATCTCTTTTTAGATTTGCGAAATCGATCGACACCGTCAATGGCCTGATAAGCATCACAGTTATGATATTGCATACAGCGGCTGACAGAACAACTTCGAGTGAAAAAATGAATAGGCTACTCAGGAATTCTGTGAGAACATTTGTTGCATCTCAATAAATATTATTTGAAGCAAGAACCATAAAATGATATTAAAATCGATAAAATCATCGAAAAATATAAAAATGAAGAAAAGGGTAAAAATGACTTTAGTGAAATAAACGAAAAATGCAAAAAACGTCATGGCAAAAATGGGTTCATTTCGTTTTTATCATAACATAACCTTAATTTCTATTAGGGTAACCGGTACAGTCGTGGGGCACCAGTATCGTGATGAGCACACAACTGTTAAAGGGGAGTAATAATATTTTCAAACAACGAGAGGCCCTCTGCATGTAATCTCTGTGTCGTGTGTGTCTTAAGTTTGCAACCTCGGAATATGAATTACATGAGGCCACGCAGAGAGCGTAGGTACGCTTGAATAATTAGTGGTGTTCCACGTGTTGTCTGTGCATCGAAACGTTATGGATTCATTAGCGGAGGTGTGTCTATTTATTAAGGATTTGAGTCATTTCGTCTGTATTTATTTCCAATCCGCTCTATGTGGAGTGTAGCCAGGTTATAATCTACGTTTATATGTGTGTTTTCACCTTCTCAGAGACAAAAATGGTAGTACACATAACTGTAAATATTTTTGACGAGCAGGGCAATGATAGACGTGGAGTACTCATCACTGTAAATCTAGGAACTTATTTCTTATGCATTGCTGTCATGTTAATATTGAATTTTCGAACCTAGTCTTCCTTGTTAAGCAAAATTAAACATTTATAACGATTTTGAACAGAGGTGGGCACTGTGCCTTATCACTGAAATTTAAACATGTCCATTACTGTTTCAATAAATGTTCAGGGGTTCAATGTTATCATCAGGGAACAGAATTTTATGGCTTAAAACCTCGTCAAAAATGAGCAATAAAATGCTCTTAAAATATTTTTAGACTTCCCTTAAAACAAAGAAAAACGACATAAAAATTGATTAAAACCATTTGAGATTATTTAATTACGCAGATTTTGAGGTATGAAGACACTGTAAAGACAAAGAATTCCTCACAGTGAACAATTAAATCTTTTGTATATGTCACTGATGTAATAGAGGATACTTCCCTTTGTTCAAGTGAACTCAGTTCGCAAACTTTTAGTTTGGTATGTTTTATACGAGGAAATCTTACTCTTTTTTTTTCGCGGATGGTCACAAAAGTCACTTTACGTTGCAAACGAGTGGGCTCTGTTCTGAATTACAAATAAGTTTAATAGCACTGTATCAAAACGCCATAAGAATTCTGGAAATATTCTGTTCAGGGCTTCTTCCAGTGTGGAAACATTGCATTTTAAGAACTACGATGGGTTCTGCCAATTGTAGTATTTAGCAAACCATACCTTTTCTTAGAAGATTCTGTAGATGAAAGTGATTCAGCCAACGTTTTTTGGGGGGGATATTAGACTTATTAAATGACTGAAGCTTAAGAAAACAGCAGTAACAAGCCAATTGCGTTCAACGATTCAGTTTGACTTCGTTGGTCTTTTTACAATCCATTTTGCTAACTGTCCATCATTATATTACAAAGTGCCTACTATAGTCATGAAATCATCGCTATACTTTTACAGCGTTATTTTAGTTTCATATTTGATAAAATGTTAAATATAATGTTCAACTATTTTACTTACTAGCCTCATAAATGTACACATAGTGTTTAGTATTTCATTTGCCAACTATGAGTTTTCTATTGTTAAAATAAACAATTATACATTGAATAAAACATATTGGTTGCCCTTAAAGTGCCCATCATTGTATGCTCTACCCTAATAAAATAATTTGTTCTAAAGGGAAAAGAAAAATTCTTTAAAATCTGACCCCTAGAGATAAGATACTATCTGGATTTTGCTATGAGGGGAACGCACTCTTATTGCAATTTGTAAACAAAATTTACTGCGTAAAAATTAGAATTGTAGGTGAAAATATGTCTGAATACGTAGAGAGACGAATCTATGAGATTAATTGACCCGAAACGACTGAAATATTAGTTGGAAACCTGTCATTCCAAAAGGTGCAGTTGTACGACCGCGGAAAGACTCGGTAGGTCGATTCCTACCGTGGTAGATTTTCGAAATGAGCTAAATAGACAGACGCACGATGGCGCAGTCTGAGTAGGTCGCCGAAAGGGCTGATGCTCTGATCACTCGATTCTATGGTTCCCTGCGATTAGCTGCAGACGTTGCCGAAGGATTCAAAGTAACACCTTCCAGATCGTGCACGGTTGTATTTTTTCCATACTCAGAGCTGGGGGTATGAGCTTATCACTCTATATGGTTCATCTCTCATGATCTGGAAAGAACTCAACAAACAAGGAAGGTGAGAGACGTGGCGAGATCCAGGGCACCCACGCCTAAAGAACAGTTATTGTTATGTCCTTAGCCAGTTGTAGGACAAATCACGGAAGTGGTTGAAGTTTGTGGTAAGATTTTCGACTCTACCTAGATAGCTAGGTCGCCGTCAAAGAGAATTCTAGCGGCCGGCTGCTCTGATCGTTAGTCTTCCGTAGTTTCTTAGATCAACTCCAGGCGAATGTCGGAGCAGTGCCCTAACAAAAAGACCACGGCCGCGGGCAATCTTTCCTTCTTATTTATTTATATATTCCTTTCCTCTCCCCTAACTTACACACATACACACACGTAAATGCACTAGACTACCGCACATGGCGGGAGACTTGTCGGGAATTTAGAGCTTGTCCCGGCTGGGGCGGTACCTCGCTGATGAGAGATTTCTGGCTGGGGAAAACTCCGCTGGTCGACAGTAGGTCGGCGCTGGATTTCATCGGGGTAGATCATTCCTCGTGGGAAACATGCACTACACTTATGTGACAAATGACCTTAGAAGTTGACGCACCCGGAATCACTGTTCAATAAAAAAAGTGAAGTTTGTAATCTGAGGTTAGTTTACATGAACTTATTTATTTTCCAGCACCCTTGGAATATCTAAAGAAACTCCGTCAACTGTTCTTTCGACAATTGATGTCCTTGACAATTGTTTAAAAATTACAGAGCCTTTTTGTTCGAAATTTCGGGAGTCTTGTTACAAAATAAATTGAGAGATTTTTCTTTCGTTGTACGTTTCTGGATGGGTAAGAAACGACACGATGGTACAAGCACACACTTCACACAAGAGTCTCAATGTAACAGGAGGATTATTCCGCGGGGTGAGCACCTAATCATACGCCTTCATCCGTAACCCCATCCAGAGCAAGAAACCTTTCAGGCGCACCTATCTACATTCATCCAGAACGCAGATACCCTCTCGAGAACCTTTCCGTTCAATGTCTAGGTCGCGCCGCCCTGACAGTTCAGAGCTACTAGTTTTTCAGGTCAGTCCGGGAGCCGAATCATTGCACCACTCACAACGCGTCGGGATAAGTCCCTTCTCTATGTCCAGAGTGTCAGGCTACTGCTATGATGAAGCCCAGTGCATAAGTGAGGCCCGTCCGGACTAAGGCCCAGGGGACTCGGGTCCCCCACCCCGTCTCCTCACTGCCTCCACCTTGAAGCTATCGACGTGAGTGCCGCCGGAACCTAGACAACTCTGCCAGGGGGTTCATGCTCCCCTAGACGTTTATATGTGGGTTTGAGATACGCCGCCTTACTGCAGAGAGGTTGCCGGATACCGAACCCCACGCCCAATCCCGCCCAAAGGTCGGTGGCAAGCCACCTACTCTCTGACTCCACATTGAAGCTAACGACGGGAGTGCCACCGGAACTTAGGCAACCCTGTAGGGGGTTCGTGCTTCCCGTCTGAACGTTTATATGTGGGTTTGAGATACACCGCCAACTTCATAGAGGACCCCACGTCCAATCCCGCCCAAAGGTCGATGGCAAACCTACTCTCTGCATCCACATTGAAGCTAACGACGGGAGTGTCACCGGAACTTAAGCAACCTTGTAGGGGGTTCGTGCTCCACGCCTGGAGGTTTATATGTGGGTTTGAGATCCACCGCCACCCTTCATAGAGGATGAAGAAGAGAGATGAAATTCATACCAAATTCACCTATTTATATTTACCGTGGCGCAATTATTTGTATGTTTCGGGACTCGTGTAGCTAACTCCCCGGAATGCGTCAGCGCAACAAATGTCACGTGGGAAATTGATGTAATGTCAAAACTCCGAGAATGAATTTAAAAAACATCGACCAAATTCTGCACTTTATAGAGTGAAGTATTTGTTGTTTTGTTGCAGGTTTGAAAGGTGATTTTTGCTGTGTACAAAATTGGCATTTTTACGGAATGGTTGTTGTAATGACATATACTAAATGTGCATGTTCTTATTAATGAAACTTTAATTTTCGCTACAAATATTACATCCAGGGGTTATTTGCGTGAAGAAGCACACATGAAATAGGAAGGCTTAAGAAAATATTTAATAGATTGGTGGGTTCAAAATAAACATTGTTTATTTGTTATATATTATAATATTATTTAATTTCACATTGCTGTCAGTTTGTGCTAGTTTATTTTATGAAATCTTGAAAATAAACATTTAAAACGATATTTTGTAACTAATTGTGTTGGTAATTTTTTTTTTTGAAATAGTTTTGAATCAAAACTAAAATCAGTGTTTAAAATATAATTTTAAAATGCTTTACTTGATATAAGCATTTAAATAAATTTTCGAATAGGAATATATCCGTATTTTGGTTACGAGTCTTTAACTGTTTCAATCCTGTACATGAAACCTTGGTTCATAGCTTTTTCTGGATCGCCTATAAGCGGATCAATACGTCATAAGAAATTCACTTTTAATGTGGCTGGTTTGTAGAAATACACACACGCATACTTTATTTTTTATATTAAGGGTCGCAATCAATCTAGGCGACACTATTGGATTGTAGCGGTATGGTTAATATAGAAGGATGACACGATATGCTGATGAAGGGAGGTTGAAGGACGAGCAAGTACAACTATGCCGAGGCGGGACTCGAACGACGGACCGTTTTTTTTTTTTCGGTCGCGAGATCGTACGGCACCAGTCCGAATCGGCGTCAATACGTATTGATAACATTAGAATTGAAGATAAAAACGCTCCTAGAAAGTCACTTCTGTTTATGTGAGAGAGGTGGCATCAACTGCCTGTACTTGACTTTGCCAACATGCAGTCGCAAATGTAGTCTCTGTTACAATACGTTTATGATGAAATGCAAATATATAAAGTTGATAAAGATATTATTTTTTCCATGCTTGTGGCAATTGCTCAGTGGAAGCATTGATGTTGTTTACTCACGTGACTCGACTGAGACGTCCTA
Organism: Gryllus bimaculatus; assembly: GCA_017312745.1. Classification (NCBI taxonomy): domain Eukaryota; kingdom Metazoa; phylum Arthropoda; class Insecta; order Orthoptera; family Gryllidae; genus Gryllus; species Gryllus bimaculatus. The sequence continues at coordinate 6,919,171 of BOPP01000035.1, forward strand.
TGGGCTTAGTCTCGCGGTAGGGATTTTCGACTGTAAGCAGAATTCTTTAGAGTCCGGTCTGTCTGATCGTAGTATTTTTCTCTGATGCAACACTAGGCGAATATCTGGCAAAGTATTAACAAAGGCCGAGGGCCGCGCAGCGTTATTTTCTTTTCTCTTTTCAATCCCCTTCTTTTTCCTACACACCACACATTATTGGCATTACAGTATACCAATTCGGAGTTCAATGCTGACTTAAGCTTTCGGGGGGCGTGAGGGGGGGGGGTGAAAGAGGACATTTGTGAGCCCCGACGAATAGGTGACAACGGATTCATAATCTAGTGGGGAAGCGAACCCCACTGTCTGGCTCCGAAAACATCGCTTCCCTTGCAGAATATTGAGCATAGAAGTCGACAGCGCTGACCCACTGATATCTACTTATTGATTATTCAAGGAGGTTGGACGTAACTTGGTAAGGAGGGGGGAGCGGTGGGAAACTCGTGTGTCTTCTGTGTGTAACGGGTATTAGCAGGGTTCAGTGCAAGAAACGATGGCGCTCACGTGGGGGGTGGAGCCGGCCGGGCGTTTGGCGTGGGCGTGGCGAGGGGGGTGGGACGGGGCGTGGGGGGAGGGACGGGACGGAGGCGGGGCGAGGACGGGAGTGTCGTGCGTGGCGGGGCGTGGCGGGGCGTGGCGGGGCGTGGCGGGGGGCGTGGCGTGGGTGGGACGGGGCGGGGCGGGGCGGGGGCGAGAACGGGGAGTGTCGTGCGTGGTGGGTGTGGCGGGGCGTGTCGTGCGGGGCGAACGGTGGCACTGCATGGCCGCCAGCCGGCGGCGCCCCGCGGGGTGATGGGCGCCGGTGGTCGGGGGGGGACCGGAAGTGGAGGCGCACGGGGTTTGCTCGCTCCGGAATCGGCACCGGGGAAGCCCCTCGGCGGGAACTGGAGGATGCGTCGTGCTGGGGCGTGGGGGGGGG
>BOPP01000035.1:6926269-6957758 GCA_017312745.1 Gryllus bimaculatus
CCTTCTCCTCCTTCCCTTCTTCTTCTTCTCCTCCTTCTCCTTCTTCTTCTTATTCTGCCTTCCAGAATTAGGGCGATGCCCCTTCCGGCCTCTCAGTCCATCTTCTTCTTGCGCGACCTGGATCTCTTCTTCCTCGCGACCAATATTTCATTGCTTCTCTTGGGAATCTTCCATCGGTCATTCTTTCTATGTGTTCTTTCCATTTCGTTTTATTTTCTTCTATACGAGTGGCAGTGAGAAGATATTGAGTTTACTTCGTATGTCAGTATTTCTTACTCTATTGACTCTTGTCCAGCCTTTAAGACATCTCAGGAAGTTCATCTCAGCTGCCTGTACTCTTGACATATCTTTCTTATGAGTAACCCATGATTCTGAGCTTTAGAAAAGTACTGATACTGCCATTATTTTGTACAATTTTATTTGAGTTTCTTCTTTTATTTTATTTTTGAGATGTGTTATTAATACATCTACAAATTGTTTGAAATTTAAGTATTTTTTTTCTAATTACACACATAAGAAATATTACAACCCAAGTAATTAAATGTTTTTACTTGTTCCAGAGCGTGTCCATCGACGACGATCTTAGTTCTGGCAGGATATTTCCCATGGAATAGCATAGTTTTACGTTTTGGAATGGATATTTTCATGTTATATTCATATTCGAGTTTTAAAAGTGTGTGTATGAACTTGGAATATTAGGGTTAGATCAATCCAACTTTAAGCCACTAGGATGGCTCATGGACAGCTTACTAGCTTCCCTTGGTGTGATCCCAAATTTGGTTTACCGTTGAGGCCTAAATAGAGTTGTAGTTTCCCAAGGTTTTGTAACGCCACGGTTTTGTAACTTTGCGAGATGAAAAGTTAAGGCAGGCGGAATTAACTAGTTACGGTGAAGGGGATCTCATGCTCGCCACATACGTCTCTTACCCTCCCCGAAGAGCGGGAATTGAACTAGGTCCAAAGAGAGGGGGACACCGTTAGCTAGCCGGCAAAGTCAAGCAATGCCAAAATGCTAAATACACACACACACACACACACACACACACACACATTAATCCAACTGTTGCCAGCTAACGGTTTTCTCAGACTTGAGTCCTGTTTTATTTATTATTTATTCGTGAAGTTACATGTGGGAGTGTGGTTACATGTAGGAAGACATGTGGCGAGCATGGCATATTACCTTCGCCGTATCTAGCATACTTGACCTGCCTGATCATTTCTTTCGTTACTTAGCTGTAGAAACTGAGTCGATTGTACTGGAAACATCTATTTTTGCGCTGACCGGGAAAAGAACCAAAGATAGGAAAGCAAGCACGCTGTCTATGAGATACTCGAGGGCCAGTTTTATAAGTGAAAAATAAATTAGATTTCAATTGTTTTATAATTGCCAGGACTGTGAAGGAAATTAATTGAAGCAAGATAATTACTATGTTTTTATTGCGATCCGTGGTAAAACGTGAAGACAAAGTGATGTATATATTGCAAACAAAATCAAAGAATAATCGACTTTTCAAAACAAAAATATGATACTTTAATTTCATTACCTCTATTGTAATTGTGAAGTAAAGGCAAATATGAACTTTTTACTCTTGTCGTCAAGTCCAGTTCCATGATCCAAAAATAAATAAATTAAAAATCGAATAGAAAATGTCATATTCTTCGAAGTGTTCGTACATCTTCAGACGCACTGCTGTCACCTTGCCTCTGAAGTCACGAAACTACAGTCAACTCTGGTTATAGTGAACTCGGATATAGTGAACCCATGGTTATAGTGAACTGAAGTCAATGGTCCCGTTCACGTACATTATAAATAAGCATAAGAAGATTCGGTTATAATGAACCTGAATCACGGCTACAGTGAATGTAGGAAATACAACATCCTGGAAAGTAATTCCCTCCTGGAAAAGATCATGTCGCTTCAGTGTCACCATTCCAAAAACCACGCAGCTTGGAAAAATATCGTCGGCTAAATGTCATATTCGAAGAAGTCTCCTCTGAGCTAAAGGTAGCATCCCTGGAATGGGGCCCTTACTCATGACCTCACGTGTTCAGTTTCACCGCTCAAACAAAGGCCGTGCCCTGCGTGGGCTACAACTGGTGGCGGCGACGCGCGATTGATCGTTTCAGTTTCAAGCTTGGTGTTATATTCCGCGCGTCGTGTTCTACGTAGGCGACAGGAAGCGCGCGTCTGCCACAGTCCTACTGCTGGGCTGCGCCTCCGTGACGCGCGGAGAAACGGTCAGTTTCATTAGCCGTTTGCGCCATCCCCCCCAAAAGGAACTCGTATGTCATTAGGCGAGTAAAATGGCCTTCGGATAGTGGAACGGTGATCCAACAGTTGAAAAGGAATTGAACAGTGTCATAATTGCATGGATTCTTAGAGACAGAGGAGAATGCAGAATCAAGTAAGGTGAGAGTATGGGCTCTTAAGAGAGGTCTAGAGAAATTACTAATGAAAATGTACGAAGTAAACAGTTGAAAATAATTGACAATGTAAGCAGAAATAAAGATATTGAAATGTTCACTTTGTACTGTTAAAGTATTTTACGGCATCTCTATATTAATAAAATCAAAAATTGGAGAGAAATTCTATTTAATTTTGATATCCTCGGATATTGTGAATCTCTGATACAGTGAACCAAAAAAGTAAGCCCCAGAAGTTCACTATAACCGGGGTAGACTGTATTTACTGATTCTAAATTATCATATTTTGGTAATTTATTACTAATTATCCACAATTGCTATTATTAATACAGAATGTACAATTTTAGGGACATAAGGAGAAAACGCTTTTGTATGGTTTTGACCTCGGAAAGAGATCACGAGGCCCTGTGAGGAAGTGAGTGTCGTCGCATTAAACGCGCAGGAAGCCATCACAGAGTGCGTCAGCCGGGGTTAAACGCCCGAGGACGTATATTTCAGCACATGTTTCATTCCGGCTTTATCTTTACGCGGCCGTTTGGTTTTATGAAAAATGTGAAATTTGCAGGTTTATTCGCTTCAGTCGTCTGGCCCGAAAGACCGTTTAAGGACCTAAATAACCCACGGGGATTTTAACGCGGCCGCTCAACGACCAATTTATGCTCCGTTTAGAAGTCATATGAGATTTTTGTGGATAAAATAAAAGGCTGGATGTCTCGAATTTATTTTCGTTCACAAAAATCGTCAAGAATAATTAACATGTTTACAACGTTGCTGACAGAAAAGCGACGTTAATAAACTGTTTTGGCTACTTTTTCCAAAGTAAGTTATTCAAATTTAAATTATTCAAATTTGTCAGAGATACATATCCATTGGACCACCACAATCATAGACTTTCTTGTCTGGGATTTGATAATCTTAATGCCCTATTAGTTCTCAACACACACACACGCACACGTTAATATAGTTTCTAATATTTCCTTCCGGAGACAGGCATTACAGTGTCATTCACATTTATTTCTTAGTTGGGTCATTCCTTAGCAGACCGATTATGGGGCCCTTTTAATGTAATCCACTAATCAGAATTTTACCATCATTTTGGGCACAATTAAATGTGACAAATGTGCTCGGTGAAAGTAATCCTGTTCATCAATTATTGGTTAGAAAAATTTCAATACTATTTTAGTAACTTCGTAGGCAGAGCTGGAGACCAGAAGAATATTTTTATTTTGGAGACGGTAGTTATCAACATTACAAAACCGCTTTGTGAAGAAGAATGAAATAGTATCAGCAACAAATATCATCAGCTGTTATAACGGAAGGTTTAGTAGCTTAATGTTGACATAATTCTTTAGACCACGAACACATTTCAAGAATTGCCTAGTGCTCTTATTTCACTCTTTGTGTTGTTTATTACGCAGGATATCATATTTATTGGTGTGCTTCCTTGGGGTAGCTACAGATAATGCTATTTTGATATCAAATTCCTATTCCAGTTTTTCGAAAGACTAATTATAAAAACGAGAATTAATGAACTCAACATGAAGTGCAACCAGACTGTATATCATTGCGTAGGTCAGGTAACCTTCAAGAATGGTGCAGGCACAATTTCAGATAGCAGTCACCCGTGTACTCCAAATTTTCAAAGTATTGATATCTACAAAGATTCCTGCAGCCCCACGACCGTCATGGCGAAGCCAAACCTTGCAAACAACATACGCCTGAGCAGATTTCGTAAATTTGGTACAGTAGAGTATTCTTGTACTATTAACTTATTATTTACTTAGCGTTATCTCACGGCGACAAGTTAAAGGCAACGTTATGCCAAGGGAAGACACTTAAAATGTGGCTACTCACATTCGGCATTCGGCGAGTAACGTGCAACTGGTCATTCAATCCCGAGTAGCCGAGGTGCTCGGCGAATGTTGTGTTGAAAAGACCGTTGTGGGTGGGGCGAGCACCGAATGTTTGGCACTCAGCAAATAGTAAGCGACCCATTCCCACTATCCGGATTTCGGCGAGCTCGCTACTGAATCGACCATTTGGCATGGCAAGATTCCAACTGACAAAATCGAGTTCTTAGTGTGACAAGTTTCTGATTTCCGCAGAGTAGAACATACTCGTGCTGCAATCACAAATAGCTACTACAAATTACTGTAGATGCAGAGGTGGCCGAATGATGAGTTAACCCAACTGGCTCCAATTTACAGGAAACGACAGACATGTTAGTTGCAACCTTGTCATTCCAAAGGTTCGGAATGCCGACCAGAAGGGAGCTACTGATCGCCAATGCACTCCGATCAGCTGATGTGCTCGGTGAATGTTCGCTCCCTTTGATGTGTTCAAAAGGCAGTGGGTAGGGCGAGCACTGAATATTCGACGTTGGGTGAAAAGTGAACAACCCATCCACACTATTCGGCATTCAGCGAGCGGTTGCTCGCTACTCGCCCAATACCGAATGTGTGGAGTCATCTTAACTCTCACGTCACGGAGGGGTGCCGTTTCGCAATTCAGATGCGTGTGCACTGCAAATCGCTGAACATTTAAAGGGCGCGGTGTGGCAAACGCAATGTATGTTTTTGGAAAGTGAACGAATTCAGTTTTTAATGCAAGTGGTATTGAAAATATGAGCTGCGTGGCTTATAAAATATTTGTTACTACATTCCAAAGCGTTTCATTTTCCGTAAAAATAGAACAGGGATTTTTATATAGCCGTATCTGTGAGAAGTAGATCAATAAATACACCTGTATTGTACGCTCCTCTTTTCTTATGCTGTAGACTCAAATAACAAGTTTTTTCATTCTTCTTTTGTGATGTTTCAAGGTGAAGGTGAATGCTTTCAAAGGAACGCGGGTAAAGAATGGAAGGTGTAAAGAAGGCTGCTGACCTGCGTTGGAAATAATCCAACGTTCGAATGAGTCAAATACTCCAAGAAAATGAGCGAAACGAAGGAAATTATTGTCCCTCGCACCAATACTCTTGTCAAGCTGCAGACCACCCCTTGAAGTAAACACAACTTTCAACAATTCTCGCCCAGCACACACACATACTTACACTTACACACACACTTACACACACACACTTACACACACACTTTTACACACACTCGCACACACACACACACACACTTACACACACACGCTTTTACACACACACACACACACTTTTACACACACTCGCACACACACACACACACACACACACACACTGCAGAAGAGCTGACTTTTATTGGTATATTATTCTAACAATAACTTTTGGAATAGGCAGTTTTACATTGTGCACGCAAGAAACTATAAATATAATGTATTACTGAATAAAACGTCTGGAATATAAGTATTTGACTCATTCAATGTTATCTATAAATCATATTCCCAAATTAATAATAATTTTATAAGCAATTGAAGTAATACAAAAATCAAGTTCCCACTCTGATGGTTCGCCTACAAATGGAGCACAAACAAAGCTATGAAAGAGAAATGGGGCAGGTACAGAAAATGTTATTAAATTCTACTCAAGCAACAAAGGTACAGCACTCACTTGGGATCCTTTATATACGTGAGAATAGGCATCGCAACTATGTGTAGTGACCAAGACCACAAATCAACTTGCTTGAAAAGCTAACAGCGATAAGCTCAAAACGAGTCCAGAGTAAGAAGCGATCACTTATTACATGAACTTAAGTGCAGATAAACAATGGTAGATAATGAAAAACTAATGTACTAAACATGTACTCATGTTTTGTACCATATAATGTAGGAACGTACTCGCGGAGGTTGATACAACACTCTAGAACTGTGCCATCTGTGTGCTTATGAGAATTTATGATCAAGAAAGAGTAAAATGAAATGACTTTCAGATAAGTGTCTTAAAGAAGTCGCTCTAATAGAATATGGCGAAAATCTCGTTAGCAAGTTCTGAACTTTTCTTTAAAATGAAAATATGTTGACCAGTTATGTGAAAGGGAGTGATAAACGTGTTTGAATGTGCAATATATAGTGAAAGCAGCATGTTTATTTCGAATTTTTTAAAATTACGTGTTATTAAAAATGTTATATTATGTACACATTCTTTAATTTCACTTCTTACAGTATCTTGTTTTTATGGACTATTATTGCTTCATACTATAAATGCTAAATTGGTGAATATTAATTGCCAACGCGCAATGCTCAATTACAGTTTTTCAAATAATATTAATAATAAAAAGTAATAATACCCACATTTATTTTACTTTCAATGTACATGAACCTTCTACAACATTTATAGAAGTATAAATTAATTTCATTCTTTTCAGCAAATGAAAGCTCTGATTTACTACATACGACATTCTGATTTCCCAGTGCACACGCCTCAATATAACTGCGGCGCTCGACCTACATCATAACCGAGAGAGGGAAGGAATTGTCGTATAGCGCGGTCGACGCCCTACGCTCTCAATCCCGTTTTATTTCGTAGTCGTACTACGTGATTTCGTAGTAAGAGGAAGTATTGTAACGCTGCGGCAAGAAACAGCGATTAAACGACAAAAAGTACCGCCTAGGCTCTGAAATCGAAAAAGGGTGTAATTATCGTTTGTATATATAATGAATTACTTCCTCTGTCTCCATTCAGATTCACGTTTTGTAGGTCCTTGATACCGAGAAGTTGGTTGACGGAAAAAAATGTTTGTCGACTTGTCCGTCAGTTTATTTGTCCGCATGCGATTCCGGTCGAGTCAAGTAATGAGATCATTAGTCCCTTAAGTATAGTTCATGTTTTCCCTCTGGTTGTGCCTCCGCAGGATGGCGTGGTCCGCCGTCGACCTACCGTCTACCGCGTTTTTTCGTCGACCAAGTATCTCCTACCAACGGGGCACCGCTCCAGCCAGGACACGCTCAAAAATCCCGACCGATCCCCGACATGTGTCGTCGTGTAGTGTACGTACGTGTGAGTGAGTCAACGGTTGAGGATAGGACAAGGAATAGGAAGGAAAGATCGTGCGCGGTCAGTGGCCCGTTTGTTAAGGTTACGGCATTCACCTGGTGTTGATTGGAGAAACCACGAACAACTATCGATCAGAGCAGCCGGTCACTAGAATTCTCCTCCAAATAGCGATTGAATTCGACCTAGTTGACAAGCTAGTATCGAAAATCTTGCCGCTAATATTGTCTCCAACCTAGGACCTCGTGGTCAGAGGCACTACACTGACATCAGTTGATGCACTGAGCCACCTCTCCCGGTCTATATGTCCAATTGTCTATCTCTCTGCCGGTCTGTCTTTTGTCCACCTGACCGTTCAACAGTCCATCTGCAAAAAATGCTAGCGATTAAACCCTAGGCAGTATTTAAAAAAAATTAATATTCCCCTATCGATGTTGCTGATCACCTGACCCCTTGAAACTGAAAAGGATATTTTGTTTTTTGAGGAAAATTTACATTTAATCTAATTGTCACTTTCAAACTGATATAAAAATAGTCCCTTTTTTCTTTAATTCGTTTTATCAATACCGTGAACGTTTAAAAACAGTAGAGTTTTAAATTTCGGTGAATTCTGTAAGTTTTCGAAAATTGCTCAAGTTAAAAATTTTTTCGACATCTTCAAGCAAAAACAATTTTAAATATTTTTTTAAATAATGACATAAGTTGTAAAAAATACTTAATAAAAAAGATAATCAAAATACTCAATACTAAATACTCAAAATATAGATACTTAATTACGTTTATGAATTTTTTTTTCAAAATGCACGTAGTTTTCACGTAATTTTGCGAGAAAAAGGCAATTTTAAGTTCAAGATTTTCTCAAGAGTGGTTCTACATATTTTCTTTGTTCTAGGATATAGCAGAGTAATATTATATAAATACGGATCTCAGATCCTATTTTAATTGAATTTTCAAAATTTTTGAAAATAGCAAAAAATTAAAATTTTTATTCGTCTTCGAACAACTAAAGGAGAACTTTTTAATATATTATTTCAAAATACAAGTTTAAATAATATCACATATAGTTTTCACATTATGAGTAGTTTTCACATACTTGTGAGCGAAATACTGAGAAATATTAAAAATTACGTAAACAAGGTTTTCTAAAAACTGCAAATTTTTCCTATTTTTTTACTAGATTCTGTACTATTTCTTTAAAATCTCTGATTTTTTCGAAAATTGAAAATGTCAGTTTTCTTTTTAAGGCTCGGAAAGGTTGATATGCTAAGGCAGACGATTATAGTAGTGATTATGCTTAAGTATCTGAATTCAAATCCCAGGATGGTCGAATATTTTTTCCTGTTCAAATAGTATTGTAATATTTTGTAACCTATACAAATTATTCGATAAAGCTCATACACTACACGAGTACATAGTGGTTCGGACATCTATACACTCGTATTCACATAGCGGCTCGGGAGCGTATCGTACACAGAACGCTCCAATGATTACGAAGCTCACGGCCATTTGGAGTCGTGTGCACTGCACACAGCGGCCAAAAAAAAAAAATCGTCGTTCGGCGCGAACGTTAGCTCTGATATTGGAAAAAATGACAAAAAAGGAAATTGGAACAGAGGATTGACAGATCCCAATAATTGCATGGTACGTTAATGCCTTGGGCCTGGCCTGGCCTGGGTCTGGCCTGGGCCTGGGCCTGGGCCTAGGCCTGGGCCTGGGCCTGGGCCTGGGCATTTCTCCCTCTACAATCTGTTGTTGTATCAAACTGAAATATGTTGGGCAACGATCTGTATTTAATTACAGATTATACGGAATGCAACAAAATTTACAATTAATTATCTTCAGTAGGCAATTGTTAATACTATTTAAAGTGGGAACGTGGATGTTATGATATGTACTTGTCAAGGGTATAGTTATATGTCTGATGAAAGTTACTTATTTCCTAATTGTCACATTATAGCGTTAGGTTAATAAATATTTGTTAAATGTGTCAATGAGCATTATGTTTATCATTCTGAGTATGATTATTTATGGACCATTGGACCATTGGATTTCCAGCACTCAGAAATTTAAAAAAAAATACACCAACTGGGAACTTTCAAATATTTCCTACAAATATAGAAAGTTACAAATGAATAAGACCATTTATTGATAAAATAAATACCACCACATCAAAATCATACCCAATACCTGCAGGAATTTTACAAGCCTCAGAACTCTCCACAACATTGTCCAATACTTGTAGTCAAATTACTTCTATTAAAGATGGTTTCAAAGTATCAGTAAACGCTGATAACGCTCCACTATTATCTTCTTATTCCGACACCTTAATAGCAAAATATGACAAACAAAATCATCTTGACGATTACACAAGTTGAACACAAAAACTAGAGTAAAAATTAATCCTGATATATGTGAGCGAAAAATGTTCACTTAATGTAGACCACAAACTACAACAAAGTTAACTATTATAGACAAATATTCCATGGGCCACCTTACCAATAAAATACCTTTTAATTATACTTGATAAAAAGTTAACCAGAAAACGACACGTCAATGAAGTAGAAAAAATCTAGAATAAAATTTGAAATTTGCTGGTATTATTATATTAGCATGCACGTTGTTTTTTACTGGTTTTGGGTATAAAGACTAAATTTTAATACAAATCGTATATTGAGTACAATGAACGCTTATCTGCCTACTTTTGTTCGTTACATCCTTTGGTTGTGAGAAGACCTTCAAGAAGACCTTGGTATTGCGCGGGCAAGTGTTTGCGAGTATGAGGCTGTACTCTTAGTTAGCGACCGAAGATGGCGAGTTTAAAGTTACAACACTAAGTGTTTTTAAATTCAAAGATTAGTGAGTATATCAACGCAATGTCCAGCAATCGTTACCGGGAGAGGTGGCTCAGGGCATCAACTGATGTCACTGCAGAGCCCCTGACCGGGAGGTCGTATGTTCGACTCTCGACGGTCGCAGGATTTTCGACAGATAGCCGAGTCGTTGTCTGGGGAGAATTCTAGCTGCCACTTGCTCTGACCGGAAGTTTTTCCCGTTTTTTCCGTGATACCTCCGATCAACGGACCGGGCGCGATCTTTCATTCCTCTTCCTTGACCTATCCTCACCCCTTACTTACATACACTTACACTTACATGCACCACATTTGCAGACATGCCGGGAGACCGGTCGGGAACTTTAGAGCTTGTCTTGGCTGAGGCGGTGGCCCGCTAGCTGCTTGAAATACCGCTAGCCGACAGTAGGCGGGCGCCGGATTTCGCCATCCAGCGGGGAAGATCACCGCCACCTCCCGAGAGTAAAACACGCACTACACATATGGGACTAGAGACCTTAGCAGTTGACTTGCCCGGAATCACTAATCAACCAATCGTTTGAAATTTGAACCACTTTACAAACAAAATTAAGTGTTTATAATTATATATGTTGCATTACGGTTTCAAATCAAGGAGGACAAGAAACTTTCCTGCAAGCTCCACTACAACGTACCCATCCAGATGTTAATAAATATAAAATATTTCAATTACACTTTACACTTACACTTTGACGTTCATAAACTACACTTTCCGAATTACAATTTCAGAAACATCTATAAATCTTAGTTGACGGTGCAAACTGTATTTTTTCAGAATTTGTAACACTCCCTCACTATTCATACTCATATACTAGATTAATATTTCTTAGAAGTATTACCTAGTTTCCACACAATTTTTGCTTGAAATAAAACCAATTCATAAAGCAAGTTCCAAAAACCGACTCTAATTTATTTTTAATTATCCTTCCTCTGATATAGCAAAGACAAAAATTTCGATTGTTTTATATTTATTCAACTCTCTGAACTTGCAAAGTTGCAAATAATTCCATTAAGTATAATCTGTTGTAACATCACTAGATCCTTAATGAAATATGTTTTTCAAAATTAGTTCTTTAATAACGTCATATTAACTTGTTTGAAAATGGTGTATCACAGTCATCTGTAATCTGCCTAGCAACGTGTCGCGTTTGGTAGAAGACCCTAAAAACAATCAGAACGCTTTGAGAGGTCGACTAGACAGAATCGTAAAGCTTCTCAAATCAGTGTAGTAGATTGGTTAAAGTTTTCAAGAACAGTGAAATATCTAAGTAAATTTGAGTCGATGTATGAAATACAATAAATTAGATTGACATAATAAATAAGGTATTTATTGAGAAAAAAATGTATATTTCTCAAAAGCGATTGGAGCAGTTGGCGGCCTATGAACTGAACTTAAAACAGGTTTTTCGAAGATTGACATATTACAATAAGAATAGTTTTAAAGAAATCTTGAGTGATACTTTCCAATAATGTGAAAATGTATGTGATGTTTTAATGTCTCTAGTTCACACATTACAAACCTTACATATTACACTTATGTTAAGAGCTAACGGGGGCTTACCCTGAAATAACGCAATCGTGCTCGTTCCCTATTCGTACCAGATTCGTTTGTTTTGGAAGCTCGCTCTAGTTACTATGGTTACGCCACTCCCGAGACAACATTTCGCTCCTATTGCGTCAGTCGTGGAGCTCCAACAGAGCTATTTACGCCGCGGCACGCGCGAGATCGAATAATGTCTTCCTGTACGAAGACGCCTCACTGCTAGTAGCTAGTAGTTATAAAGATATCATCAAGGCAGGTTTTCTTTAAATAATGCCTCATGATGTTTATTTAAGCAACCTCTACTGATCGAATAAAATACGCTTCACGTCAAAGGGCGTACTCCAGTATTGGCATCCCTCTGCCTTGGTTTCTGAGGCGACTCACATCGTTACTGGATCAAAAGTATCGAATGAGGGGTCACTAGCAAGCATGAAGGCCCTTCAAAAAAATTACACCTTTTTAAGCATTATTATTCCAGTTATCAGTTTCATCGGGATACATTATGCCCGCTATGAAACTGAATTCTCTCGAACGCAACCATTTCTTCTCCGATCTACAAACGCATTGACGAGCTACATCTCTTTGAAAGCCACGCACGTATTACTGCTATGCATCATGCGTGGAGCACCAATCTCGCTACGCTTTACAGGTTTTGTATTAAACACTTCTAGCGCCTTATGCAAAATAAACAAGCGTGAATGTAAACAAGCTTGTCTTGCACATTCGCAATGAAACATTTGTCTCTGGCTATTAACGTATTTAGTTTTGTACGATCGCGGTCATTCATAATCTTATCATGAGACTTTCATCGTCTGCTTTGACTGTTTCGAATAGTATACAGTGAGCGCGGTTCAGAACTCATTTTGCGCCGTGGGCCCAGAGTGACTTCCTAACCTCAACCCACACGTCAGCACTGAATTCAAGATGTATCAGCCTTTGTGATCCTTAGATGCGTTCAAAGACGTTATTTAACGTGGATACAGCTAATATACATACAACTGTAGTAGGATACGACAGCGTAAGCTTTCGCGGCCGGATTCAGTATCTAGTTACATGTCTGGAAAAACGCCGCGTCCTACGCACAGGTGTCAACGTTTCGGCGGTCATGATGTGACCTTCCTCAGGGAGAAACTACTTTCGCTCTGAAGCAAAGAAACGTTGGCATCTTAGCCTAGGAGACGCGGTCTCCCGGTCGGCCAAGTAGGTACTGAAAGAGGGGATGGCCCCTTATTCTCTCGGAACTCATTCTCGCTGCTCTCCATCATTTTTGAGATCGCTGTGGGAGTCGTTCTCCTTCGGTGCAGGGGCATCGCAGATCAAGTTGGTCGCGCGAGGGCTAGTGGCGCGGGGTGCGAGGTGCGGGGAGTGGAGGCGGGCGCAGGCGTGGGCGCGGACGCGGGCGAGGGGGGCGGGGCGCAGGGGAGGCAGGCCGCAGCTCCCTCATCCGGCGCGCGCCGACGTCATCGCGCGCGGGAGCCCGGCCTGGCCGCGGCGCGGCGTGCGGAGGCGTGCGGCGGGAGCGGAGCGGCTCCGGCGCCGCCCGGTCGACTGCGCTCTTCGCCCCGGTTGACCTCCGCGACGCGCGCCGCGGCGTAGCACCGGCCGCCCGCGCCGCCGCGCCGCCGCCGCCCGCCGGCCGCCGGGCCCGCGCGCTCGGCCGCGGAGCCGCGTTCCCGCCCACCGCCCACGCCCCCCCCACCGTCGCTCCACGCCTCGCTCCCGCATTGCCCACGCCCTCGCCAGGCGCTCGCTCACTACTCCTTTCTCACCGCTTCTCGCTCACGCCCATGCCCACGCCCACGCTCTCGCTCACGCCCACGCTCTCGCTCACGCCCACGCCCCCGCCCTCGCTCACGCCATCGCCATCGCTCACGCCCACGCTCACGCCCTGGCTCACGCCCGCGCTCACGCCCGCGCTTACGCCCGCGCTCACGCCCTCACCTTCCCCACATCACCCTTACTCTGCACGCGTAGTCGGTATAGGACCCGTCCGACACACTCTTCTCTTTCCTTCACGCACAAAACGAAATGTAAATGAGCTTTTATATTTACTGATTTTTTGTTTTTCTGAGCTTGTCAACTGCTGTATTAAATTAGCTCCAAAAGTTTAATGCATGTTATATTCTGGGAGGTGGTGTCTCTCCCCTGCTGGATGGTGAAGTCCGGTATTGACCTACACCTCGTCTTGTAAAGTTCCGCCCTCCTAGTATTCCGCCATCGGGATACAGGCCCTGTCGGAAAGCTCTACGATTCCGACCGGTCTCCCTGCATGTTTGGTAGTGTATCGTGTGCAATTGCAAGTTTGTGTGTAAGGAGAGAGGAGGGGACAAGGATGAGGAAGGAAAGATCGTGCGCGATCCGTGACCCTTCTTTTTTAAGATTCTGCTTTGGCATTAATAGGAAAAACGAGGGGAAACTAACGAACAGAGCAGCCGGACGCCAGAATTCTCCCCTGAAATGCGGCTGAAAGCGACATAGCAATCTAGCTGGCGTCGGAAATTCGCAACCCCTCAAATTCTAGATCTTCCCGGCCAGAGAAGCTGCAGTGACAGTGGATTTTCTCCTGGGCCATCTCAACCGATACTTTACAATGAGCATTATATATCTAAATGTAAAAAGGTAGGTAAATGAACATTTTCTAGTTTCGTGCTGTAGTTTCGCTGCGTCCACCATTTTCACACGAAGCTCTTTCTCAAATTCACATTAATTCACAAGCAAGCTGTAATATCTCCTTTGAATACGCAGTGTCTTACCTGACAAAAACGTTTACTAAATAGGTTTAATAAATTTCACTCATAATATATTTTAAATTACTCTTTTACTTTCTGCGAGCATTTTGCATCCAGAAATATAAAATGAACATTTCATTACCCTGGCAGGTGCTAATTTCGATTCCAGCGTTTCAGAAGGCCGCGCCATCAGTCTCGCGTCCTCTCTTCGAACACTGTCTGGCGCATTCTGGGCAAGCACGTTCGGAGGTTGCCTCGCTTCGCGCCGCATTCTGAGAAAAGGCCCCGGATTAAGTCTGTCCCTGTAGCTCGCTTAGTGATCAATAGACGCTTATACCTTCTGCCTCGATAGGCGAATTACGATACTGCCTGCTCGAACGGAAGGTTTCGATTACCAGACACTTTAACAGCGTGTCACTTGTTTAATTACGTTACTAAATGGAAAAGTGATAATTATTTACAAAGTATTTATTATTTTATTTTTATATTATTATGTACATATTATTTGATGTGTTTGATTCAAATCCGTTTTACAATAATACAATGGTGAGTAAACTACTTTACCAATTTCTCGATTGAGCTATGTAAATATACATCGCACTTTTTAAAACAATTGTCGACTTTCTCCTTTTTTGACACCGTGATGAAAAAATATTAAAAGATAATTCTGTAACAGTGGCAGATCAACAAGCAATTTCAAGAGGGGATCATCCTATGTCAAGCAATTGATGAACAAAGAATTAAATTAAGTGACAAAGATTGTAAATTATTGTCTCAAATGGCTTCAAAAGCCAGAAATTAAAATTAAAACCTCAGAAACTTTAATAAGACAGTGATGATCCACAATTCGGAGCTGGAATACACTAAAGTACTATCAAATACATTTCTATAGCTGTTTTCCGTTAATTAATTTTCAAAATCCATGTTCCCTTTTCTCAGAAACTATTGTTGATTAATTAATGAACTTTATATATATATATATATATATATATATATATTAACGATACATATATACTATATAGTATCTGTTAAACAAATTGTGGCGCGGTTATTTAATATATTTAAAAAATCAATAATGAAATAGTCACATTAAGTAAGAAACTAACAAAAATATCAGGTATGTCATATAATGCAAACAATAACATGTGCATAACTTCATTCTTGTATCAATAGCATTCTCTACAAACGGAACATTAAGTTATAATGGTAGAGCAATAGGCTTGCAAGGTCCCCTCGGCTGCAGGAGGATAAGGTACTGAGTGACGTGATCTAGTGCACTAGTACACGACCGAAGGCACATGAAACGGGACATTATTCGTACTACAACGCAATGGAAACATTCACAGCAGAACTCCAATTACACTAATCAATCGTGTCTGGAAATTATTCTGATAATTCGAAAATCTGAATAATTGGATTTGTCATTGAATGATGTGGTTTTTAGTAGGTAATCAATGAGAGAGCGAAGATCGTCACAATGCAAGGAGGACGCTTCGATAGAAAAGAGAAACTTTCTGAGTAAAGAGACTCCTGCGCCAATCACAACGGTTAATGCTGCAAACCTTACGATTTCATGTTAATTAAAAACGTGTAGAGAGTTACGCCGAGTGTTTTTTGACTTGACAGCCTACAACTAGGGTCTGATGTTCAAAAAGTGAACGATACGTTCGGGTCTCCACCAATTTCTAGCTGCAAAAAAAGAGTTAATGCAGGAAATAAAGGTGCGGTAAAATAGGTATCTTCTTAAGTTGTACGCTTCACACAAAAACGTATCGTTTTGACGTCATCACAGTTCGGTATAAAACGCGCTGCAAAATTGTGATTTGGATCTGTATAGCACTTATGTATATATATAATATCATTGTCAGGCGGCGGCGATATTTAAATAGTTATTAATGGAGGCCTTGTTGATTATTTCAGAGGATACATTGATGCTTTAAATATAAAATAATGCATTTGAGTACAAGAATGTGCATGGTTGGTTTAAATTTAATTAAAAATGCATAGTTCAGTAACATCATAATTAATGTAAACTTATTAGACCGTCTATTCTTTTTTCTCTCTCGCCATCCATAGCCGTCACATAATTATCTACGGCCTTGGAGACGACACAGCCCATAAAACCTTGTTTGCGGAAAATATTACATAAACCTTCCATAAATGCGAAGAATGAAAATTACTCTTCCTTTCAAATAATGAAATCGCGAAGAAACACACAAAATCCTCATAAAAAAGTCACTCTCCTTCCAAGACGCAGTAGAGGAGGAATAATGGAAAGAAAAAAAGCGCATTGGGAAGCGCTTTGAGCACATGATCTTCGCGCAGAATTGTTGGCCAAGACGAAGATACAATGGAAATACCATAATAATGCAAAAACGCACCACGCAAAAGTAAAAATCATCCAATTGAAACCATTTATGAATTTCAGAAATAAAATTTCTGTGAACAATACAATAGCTCTTTACAAACATATTATCTGACCTAACATGATTTATGTGTGACCTATCTGGTTAAATGCTTCGAGAACTTAAAATCCAAATCATTCCACATAAATTCCTCAGCACAACTACAACCCCCCTCCTCGCCTCGTTTCAAATTTACAGTTGCACAAAGAATTCAATATCCTATACATAATTCCCATCATTACCAAGACCAAGAGCAAATTCTACTCATGCATTAACCTAATTGAGCTTCTATCTCAAATTGACCTTGCCCAAATCACAAATTCCTGGACTTCCAAGAATTAAAAACAGGCTCCTGTTTTAAGCAGTTTTGTCCTTTCAGTACGAGTTGGGTAAAACGAACTTCTTAGGCTTTGGGACTTGCATTTAGAATTAAGTTAGTTTATAAAGTTTATTTACGTCGCCAAAACACTACATAGGTAAAAGTACTGTAATGTCGATCTGTGTGTCTAGCTATTCCAATACAAAGAAAATGAAAATGAAATGAAAATGAATCCTGCGCTCAGCGTGTGCTCGGATGGCGTGATTACTCGCCGCCGCGCCGCGCCGAGCCGGCTCATTCCGCATCCTAGACCGATCCGCTCTGTCGTGCAAGTGGCCCATTTGTTCCCTGATAAAGCGGGCGATGGGCCGATGGCGCAATCAGCGGCGGGCGCAACCTTCCGGCCTCTACTGGCGCACCTGAAGGACGCCTTACGTAAGTGAAGCAAGCGCAGGCTCATGGCTCATGAGACGCGCCGAGTACACAGCCGTCTCCTCCTGCGTAGTGGCGTCGCCTTCTTTGTGCTACTTAACGTGGCACCCGAGGAAAACATAACGCCCGGTTTCACCGGCAAACGTGGCTCAGGGCAGCAATTGATGTCACTGCAGTGCCTCTGACCGGGAGGTCCAAGGGTTTGAGTCCCGACGCTGGCAAGGCACTACTGTCCTTCAGCCGCTGTCAGGACGAAAATTGTAGAAGCCAGTAGTTTTTCGTGGTTTCGTCGATGAACACCTGGCGAATGCCGGAACAGTATCTTAACAAACGGGCGAAGGACTGAGCGCGATCTTTCCTTCCCCTTCCTTGTCCTATCCTCACCCCTTACTTATACACTCTCACATATGCACTACCCTACCGCTTTACGGTACACCAGTCAGCAGTGTTGCCAGATGTGTTTAGAGAGACCCGGAGAGATTTCGATAACTTATTTGTGTAGTTAATTATGGGGAACATTTAGCGTAAAAAATGGCATGCCTGAATTCTTGTTTTCCTTCAGAATTTAAAAACCAAAAAAAAAAAAAAGAAAAGAAAAAAACGAGGGCATCGGATCGGTTTCATTTTGTTTCTCTCTGAGGTTTTTCGTTGCCTGACGCGTGTGTGCGTGTGCGCGTGGCGGGCCAAGAGGAGGAGCCGCCGCAGCCCGCCCTGCCCCGCCCGCCCCGCCCGCCCCGCCAACGCCCGCGGCTGCTCTCCGCTTCTTCCTCGGGCGGCGCGGCTCTGGCTTTGTGCCCCCGCCCCGCCCGTCCGCCGCCCGGCCGCCGCGCTGTTCTTCGTTCTGAATTCTCTCGCATCTGATGCTCAGTGCTTTCGCGCCGCAGCTGGGCAGCTACTACGCGTCGTGGCGAAGAAGCCTGACTCCTTGACAGTGGACGCTGTTAGGCTACAATACATCTACAGTTGTTTTTACATATCATGACTTGGTCAATACTAATGCACTATTTTTTTACTTTTATAGTGAAAATATTATAAGTGAGCAATTTTGGCTTTGGTTATGTGTTTTGTGGCTAATCGGCATCCCGGTCCATCCAGTTTGAAGCAAATATAGTGAATTGGTTTTTTTTAAAAAATAATGTGACTGAATAGTCTCCTAGTCCATTTTTGTGTTTCTGGTCAGAGAGTTCTTGTTACGGGTTGCACAAGACTGGACGCTCAGAGAGATGAACTGACTGGGCACAATATCTGTGTTGTTCAGTGTTCTCCATATGTACAACGAAGCACTGTGTGGTTGCTGCTCTTTCACGTTCTCATAAGTATTCCTGTGTAGGCATGTTCTGTCTGGAATTCCGCGCTGCGAATGGTCGGTGTGAGGTGTGGCTCGCGTCGGCCGCTTCGGAGAGAGGGCCTGCGGCCGCGGGTGGGGCCTGCGAGGCAGGCCGCGGCTGGCGCTGGATCTGGGCCTGCGCGGTGGTGATAAGCTGTGATAACTGCTGTCGGAAAGCCCGGTTGTGGCGCCTGCCTCGCAACCTGGTTCACCACGAAACAAAAAGAAAGAAAGAAAGAAAGAAGAATAAATGTTCGGAAAAACGAACTAAATCAGGGCATATATGTCCACTTCAGCCGTCCAATAACAACCTTTCTTTGACGAGGTCGGTGGCCAGTTTGATGAACGGGCAAAACGGTTGCAGTGTTAATCATTCTGGGGTTTGATACTCTGTTCTCACAGCTACAATGAATACGTCAAACATACATAACTGTGTGAATTATATTATGATTGATTTTAGTTCTTGTATGCATTAGTTTTGTTTACACTTTTTAAGGTTAAGGAAAGGCCAAATTCCACTAATCTTTTTTACGTTTTGTTATGTTGCCCCTAGGCATCGTTTGTTTTCACAACTTCTGTATAGGAAATTGTTCCGTTACTTTGTAAATGGAGGCTGTTGGCGAGTGTTTAGGAGACCAGGGCTGGCCCGAGGCGGTTGGCGGACGAACCGCCGCGTCTGTGACAAGCAGGGTGCAACAGCTGAGCATGTTTTCTATATAAATTTATTTATACAGTCGTTATTAGTGAATTTTCGTGTACACTGGTGCTTACAAATGGCGGTTTCATGTGAAATAGAAACAGCAAACGCTTCAAGTGTTTCTGTATATGAATTCTACGAAGTTGATAGTTGTATCTTATGTATTTGGAGATATTAAATGTACAGAAAAGTTGTTAGTTATGAATTTTTCATATAATTTGTGGCTTTTTATATTAATTTTGTTCCATATATTTTTTCTACTGATTTAATATATATATATTTTTAGATTATATCAATAAACTAGATTTGGCTTCTACATCATAGTGATACTTGTCTCAATTTGCTTGTTTTTATATGAAATATATTTAGTTTACGAATATCACAATGTTTGTTGTGTTTTATGTAAAGATTGCTCGATTAGCTATGTACATCCTGGCGGTGTGGTTTGGGACGGGGTTAACAGGTACCTGATAACGTAAGTTAGTCAATCTTGTTGCTGTGTTGTTGTTGAATGGTGAGAAGGCGTAGGAGAAGGAAGTGGTGGGTTAATGGAAGAGGTAAACGGCGTAGGAGGGTAGGGAATGGAGCGGTTAGAGGAGAAGCAGGAATTCAAGCCACAGGCGAAAAAAAAAACTAGCATCCTTCGGCACGCTCGGGCCCCTGGTGGAAAATTGCAGGGAGCGAAAGAGTGGCCCGCCCAAAGCGACTGCAGGTTCACTCGCGAGTGCAGCTGCTCCTACTCGTGCTCCATTGCAGGGCATGTCCAAACTGGTGACTGATGTGTATGTTTGTGTTCCACAATTCAGTATTTTGACATTACGAAAAGGTCGTAAGTGAGTAATTATCAATTATTCCAAATCTTTATGGAATTAAATTGAAATCTTCGGACTTTTCTGACAAAATGTAATAAACAGTAAATATTTAAATAAGTATAATTTAATTATATTGTGATTTATCTTGAAATTAATAAATTATTTATTAAATTGTAATAAATGTCAATTCTTAACTGTTTACAGTTTTGAAATAGAGGAAACGAATCATTGGATTTTTTACTGTTAAATTTTTATTAGTTTGATAATCGTGCATATAATATTTGCAAATAACAATGAACATTTAAAAAAAATTTGGTAAACATATCACCATTAATAATTCATTTACTTCTTTAGAACGTTAAACATTCGTTGAACGAGTTTTGACTTCCTTCTGCTACACCCAAGGTGTTCCTTACATTTTTCTAAAAATAGTGTTACGTATGTTACTGTTTTTTTATTCAAAATAAATGGTATTAAAATTGATGCATCTGATTGGAGGTTTGTTCCAAATATCTTTCATATTAAAAAAAAAGTTTTAAAATGTTTTTCTAACACCTAAAACTTTTTTTCGGAGTTCTGAACTAACCACAGATTGAAAAAACCTGGTGTAGATGGGCAACATATTGTGGAAATCCGTCTTGAAACATACTAAAAAAGGAAAATATTATGGAAAAAGCCGAAAAAGAGTAATAAATTTCTGTTACTGGAATATTAAACAAATGTTAAACAATACGAATTCATTTCCAGATGGTTTCTAGAATTAATTAATTATGGTTATTTTAAAAAGTCACATGCAAAATAATTATTTCAATTTCCTTTTAAAATGATTGATTTGAATTCCTGTATACTGTCGAAGTTCCTCATTTGCTTCTTTCTAATAGCAGTGTAATCAACAAATATCAACTTGTATTATGCTAGTTGGTATTACATAATGTTAATTAATGCCGTTCAGTGAAGAACAAGCATGTTTTTTAAATTTGCTTCTCTTCGAAATTTCAATTTCAAGTGGAGCAGCTGCAAAGTGGCCAATTTTCACTTCATAAAATCCTGAACTGAGGGAATGTGACACACCCGACTGTGTAGACTGTAAAGGCCTGCAATACAGTTGAATACCCATCGTTGGTTGAAATGTAGTATTATTCAACCGTTTGTGTTACTTTTCTACACGTTCGTACGAATAGAAAGCAGTGATGAACTGCTATGTGGAATTAACTAACATTATAAATGTTCTTGGTCAGGACGAATACAATCATTTCACCTTGACGTGACGATAAAAAAAGTTTCAGTACATTGAAACAGCTTGCTTGTCCTTTGACAGCGACGATTTGATCAAAGAAAATCAAAGGCAATAAAATTCTACAATTCGATTGAACGTCTATTCTTTTTTTCAACTTATGGAAAAAAATATTATCCATTATTTGGTAAATTCAGCACCTTCACTTTACAAAGATAATCAATGGAGTGTTCTTCCTTTTAATAAAATCATTCATTTTATGGATGACATTATTTGCCAAATTACGCAATACTAAAACAAGAAACGCTTCAGAATGCTATATCTGAGAGTAACTCATTACCGTTCGCCGTTAAATACCCCATATTTTAAACCACAGCAATGCACTTGCAATATCGACTGCAGCTTGAAACCTTCTTTTTTAGGAGATCGTATTGCAAGCTGTCACAGGACAATGCACAAACATTGTGAAGTGTCCAACAGGGCGTACATTTTTCTTAGGTATTGTAGAACACGTTCGCCTAACGTCGAATTCTGAACAGTCATGATAATGATTTTCTTTGGGACAAAGTTGGTTTAAAACTAAACTTATTTTATGGCGTTGTGTCTTCGAGAGTTCAGATAAGCCGGTATTACGAGAGCTGAATATGCATTCTCGAATTCATTTCTTCAAAATGCTCATTGCTGTTGCACGTTGATCGCGCGATGTAGAGGAGCAAAAGAACGCGAATGTGTTGCATTTTAAAAGTAGTCTGGGGAAAGGAGCTGAGGCCGGATGAAGGCTGAAAGCCAATGGACTGCTAAGTAGCCAAACCGCGTCCCTCAAAACGAAATATACTATTTTTTTCTTGATCATCCAGGAGGACGTGGCACGGCTGGCGCTAGAGAGGAACTTCAAAGATGTGAGAACAGGACATTCATTGCACGTGAAGTGAACGGCGCGTGGCGTCGGTGTGCCCGCGGCCCAGCAACGCGCACGGCACCTGGATCGCTGGTTCGGCCGCGGCGGCCGCGAGGCTGTCAGAAGCCCGCGCGCGAATGCGTGGCGTAGTCCGCAGGCTCGGCGCGCGGCCCTCGCCCGCCCGCCCGCCCCCGCGCTACGCCTTCGATTGGTGTCAGGCCCTCGTTTCGATTGCCGTTCCGTTTCCTTTCTTCGGTTTCTTTGGGCATGCGCCCCGACTCGCGCTCGGCCGGCCGCCATGCTCGTCGCTCGTATGTGTACTGTATGTCTGTCTGATCTGTCTGTCTCTCGTACTCCAGCGATCATCTCAGTTGTCACTTTCGTCTGTGTTCCGTAGCTGAGCGTAAAAGCCCCTTCCCCAAACGGGGCCCGGCGGGTTGGGATCGTTTCCCCCCGAAACCCGGGACACGCGCGTTCGTCCGAGACGACCCTCAAACGTGTTCCGCTCACGATGATTATATTTATTCGTGTCTAGTGAAACAAAAACGTAGAGAAAAAGAAAAAATGTTGCAAGAAGTGAAGAATTACGAAAAAATTTCATAAATGCCCGCTCAAACAATATTTTTTCAGAACTTTATAATAGATTGGTGCGTAATATTTACCTATGCAGTGTATTAATCGATCAATTGTAGAATACGAAACAATCGAACGATTCTAGACAACTTTATGATAGTGTAAAAACAATTGCAAAAAGCATTAGATTTGTATGCATATACTTAAAACTTCGGATATTCGATTTCGACTTTGTAGCGTTGTTGTTTATTTTTTCACGCCTCCGGTTAGATAGGCCCTCCCGCGGAATCAGGCTTGCTGTCTCCGGGCTGCTGCGAAGCAAGGCTTCACTTCGCAAAAGACGCTACCGTGAATCCTTAAGCTGTTGGCCGGGGAGCTGCGGGTGATCGAGAGGGGCTCGGGAGTGCCGCTGCGCGACCGTTGCGCGCATGCTGCATAACGCGGATCGAGCGCTCTTCGCAATGAAACGCCACGTCTAGATGGAGACATCACGGGACTCAATCATCACAATGCCAAAGAGCCGAGACAACGATAAAGCAACCGCAATTATAAATGTAATCATTCAACTTGGATTATCGTTTTATAATGAATGCAAGTTTAATAATAAATTATTTTTGTCTTGCTATAATTCTCGTAACGATAGTATTGTTCGTTCGAAAAACATTCATTTTAACACTATTTTGTTTCTGAACTACAAATGAGGATTCTGTAAAAGCTAAAGCTGGAACTTGACAAGTTTTCAAGTTGATCATTTGACTTTTCGTCTCTGTAGCTGGTTGCATTGAATACACGGCATCACTGCTTAACGTGTTAATGTCTTTGCGTTCGACGGCGAAGGTCCAAGGCTGCTCCTCGAGCCGCAGCCTCGGTTCGATATCAAGTGGTTTCCTAATCCGATTTTGCTTCGACTCGCTCTATCGATACGGATCGAGTCTGATATGAACATTCCGAGTGTATTTAAGCGAGTACATTCTGACTGACCACTCTTGTTCGTTGAGCAAGTGACCCAGCTCGCTATGCGAGGTATGAGCTCTGGACATCTAAAGAGGTTGTCATGTTATCATATAAGACGTCAGGCCGTGTGTATCTCGTGTTACATAGTTAATGCTACACGACGATAAAAAACGGCATTAATTCGTGCGTATAGACTAATTTATTGATACGACGAATGATTAATGAGATACCATTTTCCGTAATATGTCAATTGATTGTCAATTTACCGAAGCGGCAAAATCCAGAACGGCTGTTTTCAAAATTGAAATGAGCTGTGCTGTTCATAGACAAAAACAGTCCGATATTTCAATAAGCCTGTTCGAACAGTCAAAAGCAATGTAGACTAAATAAGTAGTAATTCAGAAACTCTATTGACTGCTGGTAGATAAGTCATTGCGATTCTGCTATAATTACAAACTCATCGAAGTAGAGCTCTCTATTTGATTTTTTCGACCTGAGAGGTGACATTTTTTCGTATGAGCCCTAATACAAAGAGCAGCATGCGCTTCGTGGTATTTCATGCAGTATTTTCATTCACGTTTAAGCCGGGATTATTTATAAAAGATAGAACAGTTAACAATTTAACATTAAATATTTTTTGCATCCAAATACCACACGTTATACCAGTTAGGCTTTCAATTTATGATTTATAAGACAGGATGGCCATTAGCCCGTTGGTTTCTCATGCAGTTTTTTGCAGAAACTCGTATTTACCGTTTCTTTATCGTCGCAGAATTGCTACAGGATAGTTACACGACAGAAAACTGCTGCGTTGAGTAAAACACTGAGCTGTTTATACAGGATAGGTGGATTTTTATCATATTATTTTCCTTCCTCAGGGAGGCATTGAAAATGCAGAATGAAACGATAAAAGACTACATCTGCTGCATGCTCTAGACTGAATAAACTGAGTCGTGGCATATTTTGAAGGTAATTGCGAAATAGTTTGCATTGGTCAGGCAACTATGATCAAGATTATTGTAATAGTATGGAGCTCTGGCACTAGAGTCGTATATCTTAATGGAGGCAGAACACTCTGGAACATCCCCACCAAAAGTGAAAACATAATAAGCTGATTAACTGTCCTCACACTTCCTGGATATTACTGTCAGCATTTGTGAAACTGTTAATCAAGTGTTGAGAAGAGTTTCTCCATCTTCATAATTAGAAGCACAACCGGTATAAATCACGTTCTCTGTTATGAAAATAATGCAGGAACCATAAATATGCGTGCGCATCTTTATGGCCATATTTTTTTGTACAGTCTAAAAATGGAAATGGAACACGGAAAATGAAATGATATTAAGTTTGTGAAGTATGTGAAATTTTAGTAGTTCACAAAAATTATTTCTATCGAATATTTTTCCCTTTTGCATTACATTTGATAATCAATGGATCCGTTCACAAACTGTATATATTACAGTTGTTATATCGTATTGTAAGCAAATACAATTCCATTTAAATATATTTTGTATCCGAAGGTTCTCTGATGTGTCACTACACATTTTGTGATCTATATTCGCTCTTAACAACCAAGTTCAGTTCTCACGGGAAAACCAATGACTGGTTCTCTGTGGAACTTACGTGGGCGGCATCAGCCTGAGCGCGGGATCAAAGAGCTGCCGGAATTGAGATGGAAAGGTGTGTGAAGCCAGCAAGGCCTTAGGCTGACCTTTCAACTCCAACCCGGTGATCATTCAAACGAATCGAATCTCTTGGATGACGCAACGTGACATACTAACGATTGAAATACTAGTCATTAGCTTGTACCACTATTGGGAAATATTTATTATCTATTTATTTATCCAAAATGTTGTTGTTAAAGTTATCTTAAATAAAAAGATAATATTGGCTGTGAGGTGTAAAATAAACTATTCAAAGATTTCTTGAAAACGTCAAATCATCATTGTTTTAACAGTGATTGGAAAGACATTAAAATTTTCAGTCTTGCTTTATTAATGAACATGGAGTTTTAAATACACTTTCCATGTCAAGTGTCAGTTGAATGTTGAAGAAATATTTACAGTATTATACCGCACGTATTTTACACTCCCGAAACTTCTGAAATGTTTTGTGCTGCCGAAGAATGTCAATCTTGACATACTCTATTGTAAGTCATCACATCGAAGAAATATTATATGCAAGGAAGTACTACCCTACCTTGCTGCATGCTTTATACAAAGTCATTTCAATGTTTTCAAAAACCCATGTCAAGTCGATTGAGAATAATCTTATAAAGGGATTTATTTCTCGAGTCAATGACACTGAACCGAACATAATACAGCCTCCCAAAAACATTAGTTTAGAATCGTCTCTTCCTAGAAATATTTTACATTGATGTTGTCAATTCCTTGCAACCATGATAATAAAACATTTGAACCCTCGGACCTCCTGTGGCTTACCGATCCAGGTTGGATTGTGAATCGTTAGAGATTAAACACGTGCACAAAACGAACGAAAAGAGACTACTGTTTGCCCTCGGTTCCAAGACCTGAGGGCCTGTCCTGCGTGTCACGGGCGGGTGAGGCTCGCGGGCGAGCCGCTGCCTTTGAGAAGACAAAACCGGGCCGCTCGGCCCTTGAAGGCGAGTGCCGGAAGCGGGTCTTGCAAAGGGAGCTGTCTTTCCCGTGCCCACCGCCTGCCCTGGCACATAGCTTGGACGGCCCTTCGCCACACACGCACAACACTCTCTCTTACACACACAGGAACACAGCACTCCAGCAACACACACACACCAACAACACAACACACATACACACAAAACCGAGACACAGGCACATGCCACTTCGCGTCCGGCTCGCGCTGGCGACTTCTGTGTATAACTGTATATCCGTTAACTAAATCATACTCGCATACATTGTAGAGTTTTACAGAGGACGAAAAGTTGGAGAAAGCTATAGTGAGTCGGAATTTTCCATGCCCGTTATTATATATATAACATGTGATATATAGTCTATAATTTTCATATTGTTGTACGGATTTTAGTTATATTAAAATGTTCTGTGCATTCATAAAAAAAGCATAAAAAGTGCTTTTATTATACCTACCACCTTTCACTTTTTCCCCTTCCATTCCAGTAATCATAGAATTAGTTAGAAAAGAGATTATTTTAAAATATAAAACGGCAAATAAACTTCTGAACATTACACTGTGAGACAATGAGTTAATATGCCTTACTGTTTGGGTAAAAATAGTCTGAGGCTTTATTAATCAAGTCAGTTACCTTCGAGTAATTGCACTAAAATAAAACGAAGCATTGTCACTAATAGATGTCTAAAATTTCATATTTTAATGAGTATCGATAAGTTACAGCAATCGAATATCTCCTTTGGGTCTATTTCTTTTTTGAAGTGTTGAAAATTGAAATAAAGCATGTATTTCATATTTCAATAATCCTATTTTATGACAAACCAGAATCATGATTTCACATGCAGTCACGGCTAAAGCCTATCTCTGAAGAACTACTGTCTTCTTCTACGAAGTACTATTTTTTTATATTCATTGGAATGCGCTTTTTACTATCATATCCGTCCACAAAACGATTTTTGTCTTTGGGGGGGGGGCACTTTACTGCTCTTCCATATCATCGATTCGTTTTGACGTAAAGCCCGGATTCGAGTGATTTAAAGTAATCAATTGTCTGTTTGTATGTTGAACTGACTGGTCCAGATGGTCACTTCTGGAGAAACGACATGTCCATTTCACAAACTATACAATCTTACTAAATATTAAAAAGCGAGAAATATGACAAGTAGATAGAAGTAAGAATACGACAAAACTCAGTAATATATAAAGATGACATTGCGTTGAGTCAAGCGTGCCAATCTCTGCCAGTACTTAACAATATCGATTACCTTTTGTGGTTAGTCTTCGGTGGAAATCATCGAGTACTTTAGGCTATGATTTATTACCCACAAACAATAATAAATTGTCCAAATAATTAATTTCCTGAACCTTCTGAACGCATTCATAATCATTATCAAGCAATAATTTAGCTATGCGCCAGGGAATAATGGCGCGCGACCGACGTCTACAATTGAGTTCATCAATGAAGAGGGACTGTGGTTGTTTATTTACATTCCATTGTCTAATGGAATGTTACTACTATTTAAGAATGATGGTGTCTTTTCAGCATCTATATAAAGTTTAATCTTTGGTATGATTTTAATTGGCATCTAAGTCGAATATACAATACTGCAAGACAAATGCTAATAAATTAAAAAAGTCATTTTCGCTGATGATATTCGCTTTCTAGTAAAAATTAGGTATAAATACAGGTGCGGTGCTTGTTTCTGTATGAAAAAGTTCTTGTTTTAATTTTCTAACTAAGCCAAAGATTCAAATTCTTCTAACGTGTGTTTGCCGAGTTGCCAAATAAATCATATTGTGAGTCATATTACATACGATTTGTGTGATACACACATGGTGTCGTCGTTTTTAAGATTCTGAGACTGAAAGTGTGCCTTTGGGTGACGATGATTCAACATTGTGAGAGTAATTACTTGCATCGAAAGTGTATACATGTGAAAAACTGAATGAAATGTGCGTTTTACGACGGAATAACTGATGCCTGTTGCGTATTCCGATGTGATGGAATTGCTGTTATTTCAAGGTTGAAAAAAGAAGCAAAGAGGTTATTCGTAGAAATTTTAAAAAAAACTTTTAGCCAAAAGAGATCCACTTTGATCTCGCTTTCCCTTTTTTTTGAATCTTACAGTTGGCTTAAAAGACGAGGCGTAGGCACCTTTCCAATCACCACCCTGCTTTTCAAGAGGCATAAATAATGCGTACACAAAATAAACTGAAAGTACTGAAAGTGCATTACACGCCAATTGCCTCACTGGCGCTAATCGTTATTTAAGAAACGTGAGGTAACGTAGAATTTTACTTTGGCAAGGTGGAACATTATTGCGACCCTCGTCTATAAGCAAAAAAATCACTGTTTATATTGTGTGTTATGCACTATTTTTTAGACAGCCTTGAACGCTTGTATTTTATATCAATCAGATATAAAAATAACTTAATTGGTAAAGTATTACATTACGGGCAGTAGTAGTTGCTGATAGTGGAAGATAAAATATATTTTGTTTCTTTGTTGCATTCACAGTTTATCTGAAAACATTTGAGCATTGTCTCCACTTATAGGCAACCAGTGGCTAAAATTGACCTTTTAGCACGCTGCCTTGCCCTAAAAAAGTAACCGCTTTTACCATTTGGTCTAAAAATATCAATGTTTATAACCCATGTTTATAAATAAACGTAGAGAAAAAATATAAAAAACTGATATTTATTAAATGGCAATTCATTGAAAGTTTTGCTATGATTTTATACAATTCTAACACAAATTTTTTTCTATTTAATTTATCTTTTGTTAGAATTGTTTATTTTATTGTAATAATAATAATAATAAATAACTGATAATATCTTTATTTCTTGACGATGCTCAGGCCATAAGGCTGCTTCTTCCCGCCTAAACACGTTTTCAAATAATCAAAAATTTCATCAAGATTGAGTAAGTGTATTTGGTACAGAGGCAGGTGTTCTTTATCTATTTAATAATAATTTCAATAAATTAAGTTGTTTATTAAGAATCTACACCACCTCAACTGAAATGTTTAAAATGAAAGTTCACTTTAAATGGCACCGACAGCTTATTTTCTCATTAAGAGCTTATATAGCACACTAGCTTGTTATTCAACGTTGACAAATAAATTTTATTCGAATATGCTTGTATTGGAAATATGTGTTTAATAGTATAATAGTATAAAATCAATATATTGGGAGTCTACAAGTAAATAGATTAGGAAAAGAAATTCCTGAGCTTATTAGACTTAGCTTCCTTCTTTATTAAACAATCAAAACTCTTTGCCGCGTTGGAACATTCCCCTTGGGTCACTGCTTAACGCGCAGTGTCTTCTGAAGCTCTGAAAGAGAGTCGGTCTTTCTGGCTCGGGGCTAGGATCTCCGCGGAAACGAATTTCACGTGGTCTGCACCACGGGCCTCAGTTCCACGTTCTCTTGCTTTGGGCTCTAGGAGGAGAACAAACACATGGTGGTAAGTATATTTGTTCCAATAGTAATTAGATTTATAGAAAAATATATTTTATTCCTACTTCCATACTAATTATTGCAATATTGCTCGTGTAAGCGCTTATACAGCCTACATTGCCAGAAATTTGAAGTTTCACAAGTGCACATACACATTATATAAAAAAAATTCAATTTCCTATTTACTATATTTTGGAATAAAATTGTTATCTTTGGATAGAAATAAATTCCTAAGCCAACGCAAGATTTTACCGTTGCTAATTCCCCGTATCTTCCAAGCCAGCATTATTTAAGTTAATACGTGAGAAACTTCACTTACATCATTAGGGTCCAATCCAGAAAGGATAAAATAAATTTCACCTGAAATTGCCACACGAGAAAATTTCACGTGCTGTACTAAATTAACGAATGAAACGTAGGCCTACTTTACTTCAATTGCGTAGTTGATGGAAGCAATTGTCATTAGTCTGCAAGATCAAGGCAGGCGGTCTTTATCCCCTAATTAGATACTAATTTGGAACAAGATAGATTGAGTTGATGATATCAATCAGTGATTCCGTTTCACTCATTGTCCTAAGTGTAGTGCGCGCTTTCATCGCGGGAATTGTGCGGTGACATTTCCGCCGCTTGGAGAACAAGATCCGGCACCCACCTACGCCCTCTTGCGGGGATTTTCTCACCAGGTATCTCCCAGCAGCTGCACTGGCCCCAGCCAGGACGAACTGTAAACTCCCGACTGGCAGTGTTGGCATATTCGGCGGCAATTTCCCGCCGTATGTCAGCGGATTCGAACTCCGTCGGGCGGAAAAAAAAATGAGTTTTCGCGGGACAGCGGGAATAAACGGCGGGAATTAAATAAAGTTAGTAAAGCAGTGAAATTAGTAAAGCATCAGTTTTCGTTAACCTCTATTAATAAAGTTGTTTTGCACAGATGTTATTTTGCAAATTTTTAACTCCATGTTACTAGCAGAAATAAATAATATAATACTTATACGAATAACTTTATACTACTGAAATATAAATTGTTATTTACAGTTGCAAATTTTCACCAAGTAATGCATTCTAATAGTATCTACAAAAATGAATTTACAGGTTTCAATAAGCCAACTATATTTCGCTATATCATATTTTTGTTTAAGAATAAGATTAATACAACATTTAAAATATGGAAAAAATAATTTATTTACGTTTTGCGGATTGTTAGGGCGGGAAATTTAAAACAATCAGCGGATTTTCGGCGGAAACTGAAACGGAACATGGCGGAATCTCTCTT
>BOPP01000035.1:6957783-6983538 GCA_017312745.1 Gryllus bimaculatus
AAAAAAAAAGATGCAGTTTCGCGGGACAGCGGAATAAACGGGCGGAATTAATAGTTAGTAAAGCAGTGAAATTAGTAAAGCATCAGTTTTCGTTAACCTCTATAATAAGTTGTTTTGCACAGATGTTATTTTGAAAATTTTTAACTCCATGTTACTAGCAGAATAAATAAATATAATACTTATACGAATAACTTATATACTACTGAAATAAATTGTTATTTAGTGCAAATTTTCACCAAGTAATGCATTCTAATAGTATCTACAAAAATGAAATTTACAGGTTTCAAATAAAGCCACTATATTTCGCATCATATTTTGTTTGTTTATAGAATAAGATTAATACAAACATTTAAAATATGGAAAAAATATTTATTTTACGTTTGCGGATGTTTAGGGCGGGAAAATTTAAAACAATCAGCGGATTTTCGGCGGAAACTGAAACGAACATGGCGGAATCTCTCTTAAACACATCTGGGCAACACTGCTGATGGTGTACTACGTAAAGCGGATAGGGTAGTGCATATGTGAG
The DNA here is from genome assembly GCA_017312745.1 of Gryllus bimaculatus. NCBI lineage: Eukaryota > Metazoa > Arthropoda > Insecta > Orthoptera > Gryllidae > Gryllus > Gryllus bimaculatus. Next base: position 6,958,313 of record BOPP01000035.1, read on the forward strand.
AGTGTAAAGTAAGGGTGGAGGATAGAAAGGAAGGGGGAAGGAAGATTCGCGCTAGTCCTTCGCCCGTATTGTTAGATACTGTTCTCGGCCATGCCGCAGGTGTTCATCGACGGAAACCGAAAAACTACTGCGCTTCTACAAATTTCGTCCTGACAGCGGCTGAAGGATAGTAGTGCCTTGCCAGTGTCGGGACTCAAACCCTTCGACCTCCCGGTCAGAGCATGACAGTGACATCAATTGCTGCCCTGAGCCACTTTGCCGGTGAACCGGGCGTTATGTTTTCTCGGGTGCGCGTTAAGTAGCACAAAGAAGGCGACGCCACTACGCAGGAGGACGGCTTTGTACGCGGCGCGTCCGCACTGAGCCATGAGCCTGCGCTTGCTTCCACTTACGTAAGGCGTCCTTCAGGTGCGCCAGTAAAGCCGGAAGGTTGCGCCGCCGCTGATTGCGGCAGTCGGCCATCGGCCCGCTTTATAGGGGAACAAATGGGCCAGCTTGCACGACAGAGCGGATCGTCCGGATCTGGGATGAGCCGGCTCGGCGCGCGCGGCGGCGAGTAATACGCATCGAGCCACGCGAGCGCACGGGTCATTTTCATTTCTTTTATTTCTCTTGTTATTGGAATACTAGACAGATAGATCGATATACAGCTACTTTTAATATGTAATATTTCTTGGCGACAGTAAACTTCAACTTTAGGTAACTAACTTAAATTCTAAATGAACTCCTCAACGCCTAAGAAGTTCGTTTTACCCAAACTCGTACTGAATGGACAAAACTGCTTGAAAACAGGAGCTTGTTTATTCTTTGTCGGGAATTTGTGGTTTTGGGCAAGGTCAATTTGGGATAGGAGCTCAATAGGTTAATGAATTGAGTAGAATTTGCCGTGGTATTCGAGTTAATGATGGGAATTATGTTAATAGGATAGTTGAATTCTTTGTGCAACTGTAAATTTGAAACGAGGCGAGACAGGGGGTTTGTAGGTTGTGCTGAGAATTTATGTGGCAATGATTTGATTTTACAGTTCTCGCAGCATTTTACCGATAGGTTTACACATAAAATCATGTTAGGTCAGATAATATGTTTGTAAAGAGCTATTGTATTGGTTCACAAGAAATTTTACTTCTGAAATTCATAATGAGATTTCACTTTGGATGATTTTTACTTTTGACTTGTGGTGCGTTTTTGCAATTATATCAGGTATTCTTCCATTGTATCTTTCGCTATCGCGCCAACCAATTCTGCGCGAAGTCATTGCTCACAAAGCGCTTTCCACATGCGTGCTTTTTTCTTTCATTATTCCTCCTCTTACTGCGTCTTTGGAAGGAGAGTGACTTTTTTATGAGTATTTTGTGTGTTCTTTTCCGATTTCATTATTTGACAAGAAGAGTAATTTTTCATTCTTTCGCATTTATGGAAGCGTTATGTATATTTTCGCAACAAGGTTTTATGGGCCTGTGTCGTCTCCAAGGCCGTAGAAATTATGTGACGGCTATGGATGGCGATGAGAGAAAAAAAATGACGGTCTAATATAAGTTTACATTAAATTATGATTTCTCGAACTATGCATTTTTAATTTAAATTTAAACCAACATGCCATATTCTTGTACTCAAATGCATCTATTTTATTATTTAAAGCATCAATGTATCCTCTGAAATAGACAACAAGGCCTCCATTAATAACTATTTAAATATCGCCGCGCCTGACAATGAATATTATATATATACATAATGCTATACAATCCAAATCACAATTTTGCAGCGCGTTTTTATACCGAACTGTGATGAGTCAAACGAATACGTTTTTTGTGTGAGCGTACCCAACTTAACAGAAGTACGCTATTTTTACCGCACCTTTATTTCCTGCATTAACTCTTTTTTTGCAGCTAAGAAAGTGGTGGAGACCCGACGTATGCGTTCACTTTTGAACATCAGACCCAGTGAAGGCTGTCAAGTCAAAACAACACTCCGGCGTAACTCTCTACACGGTTTTTATTAACATGAAATCGTAAGGTTTGCAGCAATTTAACGTTGTGATTGACGCGGAGTCTCTTTTACTCAGAAAGTTTCATCTTTTCTATCGAAGCGTCTCCTGCTTGTGACGATCTTCGCTCTCTCATTGATTACCTACTAAAACACATCATTCAATGAACAAATCCAATATACGATTTTCGAATTATCAGAATAATTTCCAGACACGATTGATTAGTGTAATTGGAGTTCTGCTGTGATTTTCCATTGCGTTGTAGTACGAAAACTGTCGCCGTTTCATGTGCTCGTTCGGTCGTTACTAGTGCACTAGATCACGTCACTCAAGTTACCTTATCCCTCCTGCAGCGAGGACCTTTGCAAGCCCTATTGCTCTACCATTATAATTAATGTTTCGTTTTGTAGAGAACTGCTATTGATACAAGAATGAAATCGTTAATGCACATTATTGTTTGCATTATATGACATACCTGATATTTTTTGTTAAGTTTCTTAACTTAAGTGACTATTTCATTTATTTTTTTTAAATATTTAAATAATCCGCGCACACAATTTGTTTAAACAGATCTATATAGTATATATGTATGTATATATATATATATATTATATATATATAAATACTATATATTAATATATATATAAAGTTCATTAAATTAATCAACACATAGTTCTGAGAAAAGGGAACATGGAATTTTTGAAATAATTAACGAAAACAGCTTAGAAATGCTATTTGTATACTTAGTGGTATTCCAGCTCCGAATTGTGGATCATCACTGTTTATTAAGGTTTCTGAGTTTTTTATTTTAAATTTCTTGCGCTTTTGAAGCCATTGAGACAATAATTTACAATCTCTTTGTCACTTAATTTAATTCTTTGTTCATCAAATTGCTTTGACATAGGTGATCCCCTCTGAAATTGCTTGTCTCTTGTGCCACTGTTACAGAATGATTTATATATTTTTTCATCGACGGTGTCAATAAAGGAGGAAGTCGACAATTGTTTTAAAAGTTGCGTGATATTTACATTGCTCATCGAGAAATTAGTAAAGTATCTTCTTCACATTGTATATTGTAAACGCGGATTTGATCAAACACATCAAAATATGTACATAAATAATATAAAAATAAAATAGATAAATATTTGTAATAATTATCACTTTTCCATTTAGTAACGTAATTAAACAAGTGACCCTGTTAAGTGTCTGGTTATCGAAAACACTAATCGTTTCGGAGCAGTGGCCAGTATCGTATTCGCCTATCGAGGCAGAAGGTATAAGGTCTATTTGTCACTAGCGGCTACAGGGACAGATTAATCGGGGCTTTTTCTAGAATGCGCCGCGAAGCGGAGTGCACACTCCGAACTTCTTGCCCAGAATGCGCCAGACAGTGTTCGAAGAGAGGACGCGAGATGATGGCGCGGCCTTCTGAAACGCTGGAATCGAAATTAGCACGCCAGGGTAACTGAAATGTTTCAATTTATTTCTGGATGCAAAAATGCTCGCAGAAAACTAAAGAGTAATTTAAAATATATTATGAGTTGAAATTATATAAACTATTTAGTATCTTCTTTAGTCAGGGTAGACAACTGCGTACTTCAAAGGAGAGTTACAGTTTGCTTGTGAATAATGTGAATGGAGAAAAGAGCCTTCGTGGTGAAAGTGGTGGACGCAGCGAAACTACAGCACGAAACAAGACCAATGTCATTTACCTACCTTTAACATTTAGTATACTTAATGCTCATTGTAAAGTATCGGTTCTGAGATGGCCCAGGAGAAAACTCACTGTCACTGCAGCTTCCTTCTGGCCGGAAGATCTAGAATTTGAGGGGTTTGCGAATTTACCGACGCAGCTAGATTGCTATGTCGCTTTCACCGCATTTCAGGGGATGAATTCTGGCTCCGGCTAGTATAGTCGTTAGTTTCCCCTCGTTTTTCCTATTAATTGGCAAAGCAGAATCTTAAAAAGAAAGGGTCACGGATCGCGCACGGATCTTTCCTTACTCATCTTGTCCCTCCTCTCTCCTTTACACACAAACTTGCAATTGGCACACAGATTACACTACAAACAGCAGGGAGACCGTCGGATCGGTAGAGCTTTCCGACAGGGCCTGTATCCGATGCAGGATATCTAGGAGGGCGGAACTTTACAAGACGAGGTTGTAGGTCAATACCGGACTTTCCCATCAGCAGGGGAGAGACACACCTTCCGAGATTAACATGCATTAACTTTTGGAGCCTAAATTTAATCAGCAGTTGACAAGTCAGAAAAAACAAAAAATCAGTAAATATAAAAGCTCATTTACATTTCGTTTTGTGCGTGAAGGAAAGAGAAGAGGTGTCGGACGGGTCTATACCGGACTCACGCCGTGCGAAGTAAGGGTGATGTGGGGAGGTGAGGGCGTCGGAACGCGCGGGGCGTAACGCCGCCCGGGCTGTGAGCGCGGGCGTGAGCCAGGCGGTGGCGTGGCGTCGAGCGATGGCGATGGCGTGGAGCGAGGCGGGCGGCGTGGGCGTGAGCGAGAGGTGGCTGAGCGAGAGCTGGGCGTGGGCATGGGCGTGGAGCGAGAGCGGTGAGAGAAGCGGTGTGAGCGAGCGCCTGAGCGAGAGGCGTGGGCAATGGGGAAGCGAGGCGTGGAGCGACGGTGGGGGGCGGCGTGGGCCGTGGGCGGGAACGCGCCTCCGGCCGACGCGCGGGGCGCCGGCGGCGGCGAGCGGCGGCGGCGGCGCGGCGGGCGGCGGCGCGGTGCTACCCCGCGCGCGTCGCGGAGGTCACCGGGCGAATGAGCGCAGTCGACCGGGCGGCGCCGAGCCGCTCCGCCTCCCGCCCCACGCCTCCGCCGCCGCGCCGCGGCCAAGCCGGGGCTCGCCGCGCGCATGAGGTCGGCGCGCGCCGGATGATGGGAGCTGCGGCCTGCTCCCTGCGGCCCCGCCCCCTCGCCCGCGTCTCGCGCCACGCCTCGCCGCTCCCACTCCCGCACTCGCCACCCCGCGCCACTAGCCCTCGCGCGACCACACTTGATCTGCATGCCCTGCACCGAGTGAGAACGACTCCTGCAGCGATCTACAAAATGATGGAGAGGCAGCGAGAATGAGTTCCGAGGGAATAAGGGGCCATCCCCTCTTTGGTACGTACTTGGCCGACCGGGAAACCGCGTCTTCCTAGGCGTCTAAAGTTCCAACGTTTCTTTTGCTTCAAGAGCGAAAATAGTTTCGCCCAGAGGAAGGGTCACTCACGACGCCAAAGTTGACACCTGTGCCTAGAGGGCGGCGTTTCTCAGACAGGTAACTACGATACTGAATCCGGCCGCGAGCTTACGGTATCGTAGTTCCTACTACAGTTTTGTATATTAGCTGTATCCCGTTAAATAACGTCTTTTGAACGCATCTAAGGATCACAAAGGGCTGATACATCTTGAATTCCGTGCTGGACGTGGTGGTTGAGGTTTAGGAAAGTCACTCTGGGCCCCGGCGCAAAATGAGTCTTGACGCGCTAACTGTATTACTATTCGAAACAGTCAAAGCAACGATGAAAGTCTCATGAATAAGATTATGAATGACCGCAGAATCGTACAAAACTAAATAACGTTAATAGCCAAAGACAAATGTTTCATTGCGAATGTGCAAGACAAGCTTGTTTACATTCACGCTTGTCTTATTTGTGCATAAGGCGCTAGAATGTTTAATCCAAAAACCTGTAAGCGTAGCGAGATTGGTGCTCCCACCATGATGCATAGCAGAGTAAACGGTGCGTGGCTTTCAAAGAGATGTAGACCTGTCATGCGTTGTAGATTCGGAGAAGAAATGGTTGCGTTCGAGAAATTCAGAAATTTCATAGGCGGGCATAAGTATCCCGTGAAACTGATAACTGGAATAATAATGCTTAAAACATTGGTGTAATTTCTTTGAAGGGCCTTCATGCTTGCTAGTGACCCTCATTCGATACTTTTGAGTCCAGTAACGATGTGAAGTCGCCTCAGCAAACCAAGGCAGAGGGATGCCAAGACTGGAGTACCGCCCTTTGACGTGAGAGCGTATTTTATTCGATCAGTAAGGTTGCTTAAATAAACATCAATGAGGCATTTTAGAAGAAAACCTGCGTTAGATACTGAGGACTCGACTTTATAACTACAGCTACTAGCAGTGTAGGCGTCTTGCGTACAGGAAGACATTATTTCGAATCTCGCGCGTGCCGGCGCGTAATAGCTTGTTGGAGCTCCACGACTTACGCAATAGGACGGAAATGTTGTCTCGTGGAGTGGCGTAACCTAGTAACTTAGAGCGAGCTTCAAAACAACGAATCGTGGTTTAGCGAATAGGGAACGCACACGATTTGCGTTTATTCAGGTAAAGCCCCGTTAGCTCTTAACATAAGTAGTTAATATGTAAGGTTTGTAATGGTGTGAACTAGAGACATAAAACATGCACATACTAATGTTCACTTATTGGAAAGTATCACTCAATATTTCTTAAACTATTTCTTATTGTAAGTAAGTTCCAATCTTCGAAAAGTCACCTGTTTTAAGTTCAGTTCATGGCCGCCAACTGCTCCAGATCGCTTTGAAAATATAATTTTTTTTCTCAACAACTACGCTTATTTATTATGTCAATCTAATTTATGTGTATTTATACATCGACTCAAAATTTACTTAGAATTTCACTGTTCTGAAAACTTTAACCAAGTCTACTACACTGATTTGAGAAGCTTTACGGATTCTTGGTCTAGTCGACCCTCAAAGCGTCTCTGATTGTTTTTAGGGCTCTTCTACCAAACGCGACACTTGCCTAGCAGATTACAGATGACTGTGAACTTACCCACTTTTCAAAACAAGTTAATATGACTGTTATTAAAAGAACTAATTTTAAAAACAATATTTCAATTAGGAGTCTAGATGATGTTAAACACGATTATACCTTAATGGAATTATTTGCAATCTTTGCAAGTTCAGAGAGTTGATAAATATAAAACAATTCGAAATTTTTCTTTGCTAACTATCAGAGGAAGGATAATTAAAAATAAATTAGAGCCGTTTTTGAACTTGCTTATGAATTGCTTTATTTCAAGCAAACAATGTGTGGAAACACGGTAATACTTTTAAGAAATATCTAATCTAGTATACGAGTATGAATAGTGAGGAGTGTTACAAATTCTGAAAAATACAGTTTGCACCGTCAACTAAGAATTTATAGATGTTTCTGAAATGTAATTCGGGAAAGTGTAGTTTAATGAAAGTAAAGTGTAAGTGTAAGTGTAATTGAAATTATTTTATATATTATTAACATCTGGATGGGTGTTGGTAGTGGAGCTTGCCAGGAAAGTTTCTTGTCTCCTTTATTTGAAACGCGTTAATGGCAACACTTATCAATAATTATAAACACTTAATTTTGTTTAGAAGTGGTTAAATTTCAAACGATTGCGTTGATTAGTTGATTCGGGAAGTCAAACTGCAAGGTCTCTAGGTCCCAGTATTGTAGTGCGTGCTGTTTTACTACGGAGGTGGCGGTGATCTTCCCGCTGGATGGCGAAATCCGGCGCCCTACTGTCGGCTAGCGGTTATTTCAAGCAGCTAGCGGGCCACCGCCTCAGCCCAAGACAAAGCTCTAAAAGTTCCGACCGTCTCCCGGCATGTCCTGCAGTAATGTGGTTGACATTTAAGTGTAAGTTGTATGTAAGTAAGGCGGTGAGGTAAGTCAAGGAAGAAGGAATGGAAAGATCGCGCCCGTCCGTTGATCGGAGAGTTATCACGGAAAAACGGGGAAAACTTCGGTCAGAGCAAAGTGGCAGCTAGAATTTCTCCCCCAGACAACGACTCGGCTATCCTGTCGAAACAATCTGCGACCGTCGAGAGTCGAAACACATACGACTCCCGGCAGGCTCTGCAGTTGACGTCAGTTAGATTCCTGATCCACCTCTCTCGCTATATGATTGCTGGACATTGAGTTATTACTCCAATCTTTTGAAATTTTAAAAACATTCAGTGTTGTAACTGTTAAACTCGCATCTTCCGGCGCTAACTAAGAGTTACAGCCTCATACTCGCATACACTTGCCCGCGCAATACAAGATCTTCTTGAGGGTCTTTTCAAACAGAAGGATGTAACAACAAAAGTAGCAGATAAGCGTCATTGTACTCAATATACGATTTGTATTTAAAATTGTTAGTTTTATACCCAAAACCAGTAAAACAACGTGCATGCTGAATATAATAATACAGCAAATTCAAATTTTTATTCTAGATTTTTTTACTTCATTACGTTCGGTTTTCTGGGTTAACTTTTTAATCACAGTATATAAAAGTATTTTTATTGGTAAGGTGGGCCCATGGAATATTTGTCTATATAGTTAACTTTGTTGTAGTTTGTGCGTCACATCTAAGTGAACATTTATCGCTCACATATATCAGGATTAATTTTTACTCATTAGTTTTTGCTGTTCCAACTTGTGTAATCGTCAAGATGATTTTGATTTGTCAATTTTCTCTATTAAACGGTGCGGAATAAGTAAGGATAATGTGGGCGTTATCATCGTTACTATACTTGAAAACCTCTTTAATAGAAGTAATTTGCTACAAGTATTGGACAATGTTGTGGGAGTATTCTGAGGCTTGTAAATTCATGCAGGTGTATTGGGTATGATTTGATGTGGTGTATTTTTTTATCAAAATGGTCTTTTATTTGTAACTTCTATATTTGTAGGAATATTGAAAGATCCAGTTGTCATGTATTTTTTTTTTATAATTCTGCAGTGCTGGAAATCCATGGTCCAATGTCCATTAAATATCATACTCAGAATGATAAACATAAATGCTCATTGACACATTAACCAAATATTTATTAACCTAAACGCAGTATAATGATGACAATTAAGGAAATAAGTAACTTTCATCAGACCTATAAACTATACCTTGACAATAATATTCATATCATCCCGTTCCCACTTAAATAGTTATTAACATTTGGCCTACTGAATGATAAATTAAGTAAAATTTTGTTGCAGTTCCGTATAATCTGTAATTAAAATTACAGATCGTGCCCAACATATTTCAAGTTTATTACAACAACAGATGTAGAGCGAGAAATCCCAGGGCCAGGCCAGCCCAGGCCTAGGCCCATGCCAGGCCCAGCCAAGACCCAGGCCAGGCCAGCCCAAGGCTTAACGTACATTTGCAATTATTGATCTGTCAATCCTCTGGTTCCAATTTCCTTTTTTTCATTTTTTTTCAATATCAGAGCTAAGCCGTTCGAGCGTAACGACGATTTTTTGGGCGCTGTGTGCAGTGCACACGACTCCAATGGCCGTGTAGCTTCGTAATCATTGGAGCGTATCATGTGTACGATACGCTCGCCGAGCCGCTAGCTGGTGATACGAGTCTATAGATTCCGAAGCCACTATGTTACTCGCTGTAGTGTATGGAGCTTTATCGAAAATTAATTTGTATAGGTTACAAAAATATTACAATACTATTTGAAACAGGAAAATATTCGACCATCTTGGGGATTTGGAATTCAGGATACTTAAGCATAATCCACTACTATAAATCGTCTGCCTTAGCATATCAAACCTTTCTGAGCCTTAAAAAGAAAACTTGGACACTTTCAATTTTCGAAAAAATCAGAATTTTAAGAAATAGTACAGAATCTAGAAAAAAATACGGAAATTTGCATTTTTTAGAAACCTTGTTTACGTAATTTTTAATATTTTCTCAGTATTCGCTCACAAGTATGTGAAAACTACTCATAATGTGAGAAACTAATGTTGATATTATTTAAACTTGTAATTTGAAATAAATTTATTAAAAAGTTCTCTTTAGTTGTTCGAAGACGAATAAAAATTTTTAATTTTTTGCTATTTTTTCAAAAATTTTGAAAAATCATTAAAATAGATCTGAGGATCATTTTATATAATATTACGTCTGCTATATCTAGAACAAAGAAAATATGTAGAACCACTTCTCGAGAAAATCTGAACTTTTAAAATTGCCTTTTTCTCGGCAAAATACGTGAAAACATACGTGCATTTGAAAAAAAAATTCATAAACGTATTAAGGATCTAATATTTGAGTATTTAGTAATGGAGTATTTTGATTATCTTTATTAAGTATTTTTTACACTTATGTTCATATTTAAAAATAATTCTAAAATTAGTTTTTGCTGAAGATGTCGAAAAATTTTTACTTGAGCAATTGTTCGAAAAACGTTACAGAATTCACCGAAATTTTAAGAACTCTTACTGTTTTTAAAGTTCCTCGTATGATTTACAAACGAATTAAAGAAAACGGGACTATTGTTCTATATCATTGAAGTGACATTAGATTAAAATGTAAATTTCCTCAAAAAAACAAAAATATCTTTTCAGTTTCAAGGGGTCAGGTGATCAGCAACATCGGATAGGGAATTATTATTTTTTTTAAATTACTGCCCTAGGGTTTAATCGCTAGCATTTTTGCAAGATGGGACTGTTTGAACGGTCAGGTGGACAAAAGACAGACCGCAGAAGAATAACAACTTGACTACAAGACCGGAGAGGTGCTCAGGCCATCAACTGATGTCAGCTGTAGTGCCTCTGGACCACGAGTCCTAGTTGGAGACAATATTAGCGCGCCAAGAGATTTTTCGTACTAGCTTGTCAACTAGGTCGAATTCATCGCTATTTGGAGAGAATTCGAGGACCGGACTGCTTGATCATATTGTTCGTGCGTTTCTCCAATCACAGCCAGCGTGAATGCCGTTACGCTTACAAACGGCCACTGACGCTGCAACGATCGTTCCTTCCTATTCACTTGTCCTATCCTCACACGTTGACACCACTCACACGCTACGCACACTACACTCGACACATGCCGAGGGCATCGGTCGGGATTTTAGAGCGTGTCCTGGCTGGAGCGTGCCCGTTGGGCTGGTAGGAAGATAACTTGTCGACGAAAAAACGCGGTAGACGGTAGTCGACGGCGGACCACGCCATCTGCGAGGCGACAACCAGAGGAAACATGAACTTATGTATTAAGGGACTACTGATCTCATTACTTGACTCGACCGGAATCGCAATGCGGACAAAATAAACCTGACGGACAAGTCGACAAACATTTTTTGCGTCAACCAACTTCTCGGTATCAAGGACCTACCAAAACGTGAATCTGAAATGGAGACAGAGAGAAGTAATTCAAGTATATATACAAAACCAGTAATTACAACCCTTTTTCGATTTCAGAGCCTAGGCGTACTTTTGTCGTTGAATCGCTGTTTCTTGCCGCCAGCGTTACAAACTTCCTCTTACTACGAAATCACGTAGTACCGACTACGAATAAAAACGGGATTGAGAGCGTTAGGGCGTCGACCCGCGCTTACGACGAATTCCTCCCTCTCTCGGCTATGACTGTAGGTCCGGCGCCGCAGTAATTGAGGGTGGTGCACTGGGAAATCAGAATGTGTATGTAGTAAATCAGAGCATTCATTTGCTGAAAAGAATAATTAATTTATACTGCATAAATGTTGTATAGATGTTCAGTGTACATGAAAGTAAAATAAATGTGGTTACTCATATTTTTATGTAGTTAAATTTATTTTGAAAAACTTTAATGGCAGTTGCGCGGTGGCATAATGCACCAATTTAGCATTTATAGTATGTGAAGCAATAAATAGTCCACTAAACACGATACTGTTAAGAAGTGGAAATTAAAACATTGCTTACATAATATAATATTTCTTAATTAAACGTTATTTAAAAAAAATCGAAATAAACCATGTGCTTTCACCTATATATTGCACATTCAAACCGTTATCACTCCCTTTCACATAACTGGTCAACAATTTTTCCTTTAAAGAAAAGCCTCAGAAACTTGCTAACGAGATATTTCGCCAGAATTCTAATATTGAGCGACTTTTTAAACAATTATCTGAAAGCCATTTCATATTTACTCTCTCTTGGATCTACATAAAAATCTCATAAGCACACACGATGGCACAGTTCTACAGTGTTGATATCAACCTCCGCGAGTTACGTTCCTACAATTATATTGGCAAAACATGAGTACCATTTGTCTTAGTACATTAGTTTTTCATTATTTCTAATTGTTGTTATCTGCACTTAAGTTATGTAATAAGTGATCGCTTCTTTACTTGGACTCGTTTGGCTTATCGCTGTTAGCTTTTCAAGCAAGTTATTTGTGGTCTTGGTCACTACACATAGTTGCGATGGCCATATTCATCACGTAAGAAAGATCAAGTGAGTGCTGTACCTTTGTATGCTTGAGTAGAATTTAATAACAATTTCTGTACCTATAGCCCCATTTTCTCTTTCATTAGCTTTGTTTTGTGCTCCATTGTAGGCGAACATCACGAGTGGGAACTTGATTTTTGTATACTTTCAATGCTCTATAAATTATTAGTTAATTTGGGGAATATGATTTATAGATAACATTGAATGAGTGACAATACTTATGTTCCAGACGTTTTATTAGTAATACTGTATATTTATAAGGTTCTTGCGTGGCAACAATGTGAAACTGCCTATTCCAAAAGTTTATTGTTCTAGAATTAATATACCCATAAAGTCACCTCTCATGCTTCTGCAGTGTGGTGTGTGTGTGCTAGAAGTGTGTGTGTGGTGTAAAAGTAGTGTGTGGTGTATGTAAAAGTGTGGTGTTGTGTAAAGTGTGTGTGTGTGGTAAAATGTGTGTGTGTGTGTTGTTAAAGTGTTGTGTTAAGTGTTGTGTGTAAGGTTAATGTGTGTGTGTGTGAGTGTGTTGGCGGAATTGATGAAAGGGATGTGTTTCTTCAAGGGTGTCGGCAGTTGACAAGAGTATGTGGGTCGCGAGGGACAATAATTTCCTTCGTTTCCGCTCATTTCTTGGAGCTATAGTTGACTCGATTCGAACGTTGGATTATTCCAACGCGGTCAGCAGCCTTCTTGTTACCACCTTCCATTCTTACCGCGTTCCTTGTGAAAAGCATTCACCTTCACCTTGAAACATCCACAAAAGAAGAATGAAAAGACTCTGTTTATTTGAGTCTACAGCATAGAGGAAAAGAGGGCGCTTACATAACAGCGTGTATTTATTTATCTACTTCTCACAGATGACGGCTATATGAAATCCCTGTTCTATTTTTACGGAAAATGAAACGCGTTGATGCTAGTAACCAAATATTTTTTATAAGCCACGCAGCTCATTATTTTCAATACACTTGCATTAAAAAAACTGATTCGTTTCACTTTCAAAAAACACTACATTGGTTGTGCACACCGCGCCCTTTAAATGTTCAGCGATTTGCAGTGCACACGGCATCTGAATGCGAACGCCACCCCTCCGTGACGTGAGAGTTAGATGACTCCACACATTCGGTTTGCGGTAGCGAGCACCGCGTCGCTGAATGCCGAAATAGTGTAGATGGGTTTTTCACTTTTCACCCAACGTCGAATATTTTCAGTGCTCGCCACTACCCACATGCCTTTGACACACCAAAGGAGCGAACATATCACGAGTACATCAGCTTGATCGGAGTGCAATTGTGCGATCACGTAGCTCCCTTCTGGTGCATTTCCGAACCTTTGGAATGACAAGTTTGCAACTAACCATTTCTGTAAATTCGGAGCCAGTTCCGTTAACTCATCATTCGCCATCTCTGAATCTACAGTAAGTTTGTAGTAGCTATTTGTGATATGCAGACGGTGGTGTTCTACTCTGGCGGAAATTCAGAAAACGTTGTCCACTAAGAAACTCGATTTTTAGTTAGTTGGAATCTTGCCATTGCCAAATGTCGATCAGTAGCGAGCTTCGTCTAATTCCGGATGTGGGGAATGGGTCGCTTACGATTTGCTGAGTGCCAAACATTTCGTGCTCGCCCACCCCAACGGTCTTTTCAACACAACATTCGCCGTAGCACTCGGCTACTCGGGATGAATGACCAGTTTGCACGGTTCTCGCCGAATGCCGAATGTGAGTAGCCAATTTTAAGTGTCTTCCTTGCCATACGTTGCCTTAACTTGTCGCCGTGAATACGCTAAGTTAAATAATAAGTAAACTTAGTACAAGAATACTACTACTGTACCAAATTACGTAAATCTCGCTTCAGGCGTATGTTGTTTGCACGGTTTGGGCTTCGCCATGACGTCGTGGGGCTGCCAGGCAATCTTTGTAGAAGATGACCAATACTTTTGAAATTTGAGTACACGGGCTGACTTGCTATCTTAAAATTTGTGCCTGCACCATTCTGAAGATTACCGACCCTACGCAATAGATAACGTCTGGTTGCGACGTTCACTGTTGATTCATTATTCTCGTTTTTATAATTAGATCTTTCGAAAAAAACTGGGAATAGAATTTGATATCAAAATAACATTAATCTGTAGCTAACTCCAAGACAGCACACAGATTGAATATTGATATCCTGCATAATAACAAACACAAAGGTGAAATAAGAGCATTAGCAATTCTTGAATGTGTTCGTGCGTCTAAAGATTATGTCAACATTAAGCTTACTAACTTTCGTTATAACAGCTGATGATATTTGTTGCTTCGATACATATTTCATTCTCTTCACAAAGCGTTTTGTTAAATTGTTGTGCTAACACGGTCTCAAAATAAAAAATTCTCTTCTGGTCTCCAGCTCTGCCTACGAGTTACTAAAAGTATTGAAATTTTTCTAACAATAATTGATGACAGATTACTTTCACGAGCACATTTGTCCATTTATTTGTGCAAATGAGTGGGGTTAAATTCTGATTAGTGGATTCACATTAAAGGGCCCATAATCGGTCTGCTAAGGAATGAACCCAACTAGAAATGAAATTGTGAGAATGGACACTGTAATGCTGTCATCCGGAGGAAAATATAGAAACTATATTAACGTGAGTCGCTGATGTGTGTGTTTGGACTAATTAGGGCATTAAGATTATCAAATCCCAGACAAGAGTCTAGATTGTGGTGGTCCATATGGATTATGTATCTCTGACAAATTTTGAATAATTTAATTTGAATACTTACTTTGAAAAAAAGTAGCAAACAGTTTATATTAACGTCGCTTTCTGTCAGCAACGTTGTAAACATGTTAATTATTTCTTGACGATTTTGTGGACGAAAACTAATTCGAAGACATCGCAGCCTTTTATTTTATCCACAAAAATCTCACAGACTTTCTAAAGGGAGCAATAAATTTGGCGTTGAGCGGCCGGCGTTAAATCCCCGTGGTTTATTTAGGTCCTCTTAACGTCTTTCGGGCCAGACGACGAAGCGAAATAAAAACCTGCACACATTCACATCTTTTTCATAAAACCACGCGCGTAAGATAAAGCCGGATTAAACATGCTGCTGAAAAATATACGTCCTCGAGCGTTTAACCCCGGCTGACGCACTCTGGATGGCTTCCTGCGCGTTTAGATGCACGACATCACTTCCTTCACAGGAGGCGTGATCTCTTTCCGAGGTCAAAAACCATACAAAAGGCGGTTTTTTCCTTATGTCCCTAAATTGTCATTCTGTATTAATAATAGCAATTGTGGATAATTAGTATAAATTACAAAATTATGATAATTAGAATCGAGTAATACAGTCTACCCGGTTATAGTGACTTCGGGCTTACTTTTTTGTTCACTGTATCAGAGGTTCACAATATCGAGGATATCAAAATTAATAGAATTTCTCTCCAATTTATTGTTTTATTTATATTAGAGAATGCCGTAAAATACTTTAACAGTACAAAGTGAACATTTCAATATCTTTTATTTGTGCTTTACATTGTCAATTATTTTCAACTGGTTACTTCCGTACATTTTTCATTAGTAATTTCTCTAAGGACCTCTCTTAGAGCCCCAATAACTCTCACCTTACTTATTCTGCATTTGCCTCTGCTCTCTAAGAAATCCCAAGCACATTTATGACACTGTTCAATTCCGTTTCAACTGGTGGCATCCACCGTTTCCACTAGCCGAGGCCATTTTACTTCGCTATGACATTTACGAGTGTCCTTTTGGGGGATGCGCAAAACGGGCTATGAAATGACGTTTCTCCCGCGCGTCACGGAGGCGCGCCCAGCAGTAGGGCTGTGGCAGACGCGGGCTCCCTTCGCCTACGTAGAAACAGCGACGCGCGGGAGTATAACACCAAGCTTGAAACTGGAAACGATCAAACGTGCGCGCGTCGCCGCCACCAAGTTGTAGCCCACGCAGGCCACGGCCTATGTTTGAAGCGGTGGAAATCTACACGTGAGGTCCATGAGTAAGGCCCCATTCAGGGATGCTACCTTGTAGCTCAGAGAAGATTCTTCGGATAATGAACATTTAGCCGACGATATTTTTCCAAGCTGCGTTGGTTTTTGGGAACTGGTTGACACTGAGCGACATGATCTTTTCCAGGAGGAATTTACTTTCCAGGGATGTTGTATTTCCTACATTTACTGTAGCCGTGATTGTCAGGTTCAGTTATAACCGAATCTTTCTTATGCTTATTTATTAATGTACGTGAACGGACCATTGACTCTCAGTTCACATATAACATGGGGTCACTATATCCGAGTATCACTATAACAGAGTTGACTGTTAGTTGCTGACTTACAGAGGCAAACGGCTGGACAGCAGTTGCGTCTGAGATGTACGAAACTTCGGGAGAAATATGAGCATTTTCTATTCGATTTTTTAATTTATTATTTTTGATCTGGAAACTTGGACTTGACGACAAGAGTAAAAGTTCGATATTTGCCTTTACTTGCACCAATTAAAATAGGAGGTAATGAAATTAAGTATCATTTATTTTTGTTGTTGAAAAGCTCGATTATTCTTTTGTATTTTGAATTGCAAATATATACATATTCCAACTTTGTCGTTCACGTGCTTTACCCACGGATCGGCCAATTAAACATAGTAATTTATCTTGCTTCCAATTAATTTCCTTCACAGTCTGGGCAATTATAAAAACAATTGAAATCTAATTTATTTTTTTCCACTTTTATTAAAAACTGGCCTCGAGTATCCTTCATAGACAGCGTGCTTGCTTTCCTTAGTCTTTTGTTCTTTTCCGAGTCAGCGCAAAAATAGATGTTCTCCATACAAATCGACTCAGTTTCTACAGCTAAAGTAACCGAAAGAATGATCAGCAGGTCAGTTATCTAGATACGCCGAAGGTATATGCCATGCTGCAATTGTCTTCCACATCTCCCTCTGCCGCCGTACGAGTTCGAAATCCGCTGAAAACGGCGGGAATTCCGCCGATATGGCAACACTGCCAGTCGGGAGTTTACAGTTCGTCCTGGCTGGGGCAGTGCCATGCTGCTGGGAGATACCTGGTTGAGGAAAATCCCCGCAAGAGGGCGTATGTCGGTGCCGGATCTTGTCTTCCAGCGGCGGAAGTTCACCGCCACCTCCCGCGATGAAAGCGCGCACTACACTTACGGGACCAATGAGCGAAACGGAATCACTGATGAATCAATCAACAATCTGTCTATCTGTTCCAAATTTAGTATCTCAATTGTTTGCGTTAGGGGAAAAATGATCGCCTGCCTTGATCTTGCAGATAATGACAATTGCTTCCACAACTACGCCATTGAAGTTAAAGGTAGGCCTACGTTTCATTCGTTATTTAGTACAGCACGTGAAATTTTCTCGTGTGGCAATTTCAAGGTGAAATTATTTATCCTTTCTGGATTGGACCCTAATGATGTAAGTGAAGGTTTCCCACGATTAACATATAATAATGCTGCTTGGAAGATACGGAATTATGCAACGTAAAAATCTTCGTTTGCTTAGGAATTTATTTCTATCCAAAGATAACAATTTTTATTCCAAAATATATAAATAGGAAATGAATTTTTTTTGTTATAGTGTCATGTCACTTGTGAAACTTCAAATTTCTGGCAATGTAGGCTCGTATAAGCGCTTACACGAGCAAATATTGCAATAAATTAGTATGAGAAGTAGGAATAAAATATATTTTTCTATAAATCTAATTACTATTGGAACAATATTACTTACCACCATGTGTTTGTTCTTCCTCCAGAGCCCAAAGCAAGAGAACGTGGAACTGAGGCCCGTGGGCAGACCACGTGAAATTCGTTTCCGCGGAGATACTAGCCCGAGCAGAAAGTACCGCTCTCTTTCAGAGCTTCAGAGACACTGCGCGTTAAAGCAGTGACCCAAGGGGAAGTGTTCCAACGCGGCAAAGAGTTTTGATTGTTTAAAAAGAAGGAAGTAAGTCTAATAAGCTCAGGAATTTCTTTTCCTAACTCCTATTTACTTGTAGATCCCAATATATTGATTTTATGACTATTATACTATAAAACATATTTCCTAATACAGAAATATTCGATAAAATTTATTTTCAACGTTTAATAACAAGCTATTGCTATTAAGCTCTTAATGAGAAAATAAGCTGTCGGTGCAATTTAAAGTGGAACTTTACATTTTAAAATTTCAGTTTGAGGTGGTGTCATTCTGTAATAAACACTTAATTTATTGGAAATTATTTTAAATTAGATAAAGAAACCTGCCTTGTACCAAATACACTTACTCCAATCTTGGTGAAATTTTTGATTATTGCTGAAAACGTGTTTAGGCGGAAGAGCAGGCCTTATGGCCTGGAGCATCGTCAAGAAATAAAGATATTATCATTATTTATTAATATTATTATTACAATAAAATAAACAATTCTAAACAAAAGATAAATAAATAGAAAAATAAATTTGTGTACAGAATTGTATAAAATCATAGCAAACACTTTCAATGAAATTGCCATTTAATAAATATCAGTTTTTTATTTTTTCTCTAACGTTTATTTTAAACATGGGTTTATAAACATTGATATTTTTAGACCACGAATGGTAAAAGCGGTTACTTTTAGGGCAAGCGCAGCGTGCTAAAAGGTCAATTTTAAGCACTGGTGCTAAAAGTGAGACAATGCTCAAATGTTCAGATAAAACTGTGAATGCAACAAAGAAAACAAAATATATTTTTATCTTCCATATCAGCAACTACTGCCCGTAATGTAAATATTTTACCCAATTAAGTTATTTTTATATCTGAATTGATATAAAATACAAGTCGTCAAGGCTGTCTAAAAAATAGTGCATAACACACAATATAAAAGTGATTTTTTTGCTATAGACCGTGTGTCGCAATATTTCCAACTTGCAAAGTAAAATTCTACGTTTACCACACGTTTCTTAAATAACTATTAGCGCCAAGTCGAGGCAATTGGCGTGTAATTGCACTTCAAGTGCTTTCAGTTGTATTTGTGTACGCATTAGTTGTATGCTCCTTGAAAAGCAGGGTGGTTGATGGAAAGGTGCCTAAGCCTCGTCTTTTAGCCAAGTGTAGGATCTCAAAAAAAAGGGAAACGAGATCAAAGTGGATCTCTTTTGGTAAAAGTTTTTTTAAAATTTCTACAATAACCTCTTTGCTTCTTTTTTCAACCTTGAAAAACAGCATTCAGTCACATCGAATACTCAACGGCATTCAGTTATTCCTCGTAAAACGCACATTTCATTCAGTTTTTCACATGTATTACACTTGTTCATGCCAAAATTACTCTCACCAATGTGAATTCATTCGCCACCCAAAGGCACACTTTCAGTCTCCAGAATCTTAAAACACGTCACAGTGTTATCATCAATACGTATGTATATGACTCACAATATGTTTTATTTGCACTCGTGCAACACACCTTAGAAGAATTTGAATCGTGCTTAGTTTATGACAATTAAAACAAGAACTTTTTCATACAGAAACAAGCACCCACCTGTATTTATACCTAATTTTACTAGAAAGCGAATATCATCAGCGAAATGACTTTTTTCAATTATTCGCATTTGTCTTGCAGTTTATTGTATATTCAGACTTAGATGCAATTAAAATCGATACCCAAGATAACTTTATTAATAGATGTGAAAAAATGACACATTCATTCTTAAATAAGAACATTCCCATTAGACAATGGAATGTAAAATAAACAACCACAGTCCTCTTCATTGATGAACTCAATTGTAGACGTCGGTCGCCGACGCCATATTCTGGCGCATAGCTAAATATTGTATTGATGAATATATGAATGCGTCAGAAGGTTCAGGAAAGTAATTATTTTGGAAATTTATTATTGTTTGTGGTAATAAATCATAGCCTAAAGTACTCGAGACTTTCCACCGAAACTAACACAAAAGGTAATCGATATTGGTTAAGTACTTGCAGAGTTTTGCACGCTTTAACTCGACGCTAATGTCTCTTTATATATTACTAGTTTTGTCGTATTTCTTACTTCTATCTTACTTGTCATATTTCTCTCTTTATATATTAAGTAAGATTGTTATATTTGTGAAATGGACATGTCGTTCTCCAGAAGTGACCATCTGGACAGTCATTTCAACATACAACCAACAATGATTACTTTTAAATCAACTCGAATCTCTGTGACTTTACGTCAAACGAATCGATGATATGGAAGAGCATGTAAGTGCCCCCACCCCAAAACAAAATCGTTTTGTGACGGATATGATAGTAAAAACGCATTCCAATGGAATATAAAAAATAGTACTTCGCTAGAAGAAACAGTAGTTCTTCAGAGATAGCTTTAGCCGTGACTGCATGTGAAACATTTTCTGTTTGTCCTATAAAATAGGATTATTAAAATATGAAATACATGCTTTTTCGTTTCAACACTTCAAAAAGAAATAGACCAAAGGAGATATTCGATTGCTGTAACTTATCGATACTCATTTAAAAATATAAAATTTTAGAATCTATTAGTGACAATGCTTCGTTTTATTTAGTGCAATACTCGAGGTAACTGACTTCGATTAAAAAGTCTCAGACTATTTTTGACCCAAACAGTAAGGCATATTAACTCATTTGTCTCACATGTTAATGTTCAAGAACGTTTATTTGCGTTTTTAATTTTAAAATAATCTCTTCTTTCTAAATCTAATCTACTGATTGACATGGAATGGACAGGGAAAAGTGAAAGTGGTAGGTATTAATAAAACACACTTTTTATGCTTTTTTATGAATGCACAGAACATTTTAATATAAACTTAAAAATCCGTACAACAATATGAAAAATTATAGACTATTATACACATGTATTATATATATAATAACGGGATGGAAAATTTCCGATCTCACTATACTTTCTCCAACTTTTCGTCCTCTGTAAAACTCTACAATGTACGAGTAATATTTAGTTACGATAACAGTTATACACAGAAGTCGCCAGCGCAGAGCCGGACGCGAGTGGCATGTGCCTGTGTCTCGGTGTTTGTGTATGTGTGTGTGTGTGTGTGTGTGTGTGGAGTGTGTGTTCCTGTGTGTGTAAGAGAGAGTGTGTCCGTGTGTGTGGCGAAGGGCGTCCAAGCTATGTGCAGGGCAGGCGGTGGCACGGGAAAGACAGCTCCCTTTGCAAGACCCGCTTCCGGCCACTCGCCCTTCAAGGGCCGAGCGCGTCCTTCTCAAAGGGCAGCGGCTCGCCTGCGAGCCTCACCCGCCCGTGACACGCAAGGGACAGGCCCTCAGGGTCTTGGAACCGAAGGGCAAACAGTAGTCTCTTTTCGTTTCTTTGTGCACGTGTTTATCTCTACCGATTCACAATCAACCTGGAGTTGTACCACAGGAGGTCGAGGTGATTCAAATGTTTTATAGTCATTTGCAAGGAATTGACACATCAATGTCAAAATATTTCGTAGGAAGAGAGACGATTCTAAATCTAATGTTTTTGGGAGGCTGTATTATGTTCGTGTTCAGGTGTCATTGACTCGAGAAATAAATCACTTTATAAGATTATTCATCAATCGACTTGAATGGGTTTTTGAAAACATGAAATGACTTTGTATAAAGCATCGAAGTAGGGTAGGTACTTCCTGGCATATAATATTTCTTCGAATGTGATGACTTACAATAGAGTATGTCAAGATTTGACATTCTCGGCAGCACAAACATTTCAGAAGTTTCGGGAGTGTAAAATACGTGCGTATAATACTGTAATATTTCTTCAACATTTCACTGACACTTTGACATGGAAAGTGTATTTAAACTCCATTTCATTAATAATGCAAGACTGAAAATTTAATGTCTTCCATCACTGTTAAAACAATATGATTTGACGTTTTTCAAGAAATCTTTGAATAGTTATTTTACACTCACGCAATATTATCTTTTTTATTTAAATAACTTTAACAACACATTTTGATAAATAAATAAAAATAAATATTTTCCAATATGGTACAAGCTAATGACTGCAGTTATTTCAATCGTTAGTATTCACTTGCGTCATCCAAGAGATCGATTCGTTTTGAAGATCACAGGGTGTGAAGTTGGAAAGGTCAGCGCTAAGGCCTTCTGGCTTCACACACCTTTCCATCTCAAATTCGCGGCAGCTCTTTGATCCCCGCTCAGCTGAGCGCACGTAATTCCCACAGAGAACGCAGTCATTGGTTTTCCGTGAGAACTGAATTGTGTTGTTGAAGAGCGAATATAGATCACAAAATGTGTTGTGACACATCAGAGACCTTCGGGATACAAATATATTTAATGGAATTGGTATTTGCTTAACAACGATATAATCAACTGTATAATATAGTTTGTGACGGATCCATTGAGTTATCAAAATGTAATGCAAAGAGGGAAATATTCGAAAGAAATAATTATTTGTGACTACTAAAATTTACATACTTCACAAACATTAATATCATTTCCATTTTTCGTGTTCCATTTCCATTTTTAGACTGTACAAAAAATATGCATAAATGATGGCACGCATTTTTATGGTTTCCTTGATTATTTCATAACAGAACAGTGATTTATACCGTAGTATATGTATATGCCAGGAAGTGTGAGGACAGTTAGATCAGCTATTATGTTTTCACTTTTGGTGGGAAGATGTTCCAGAGTGTTCTGCACTACCATTAAGATCTACGACTTCTAGTGCCCAGAAGCTCCATCTGATTACAATATCTTGAATCAATAGTTGCCCTTGACCAATGACAACTATTTCGCAAATTACCCTTCAAAATATGCCACGACTCAGTTTTATCAGTCTAAGAGCATGCAGCAGATGTAGTCTTTTATCACGTTTCATTCTGCATTTTCAATTGCCTCCCTGAGGAAAGGAAAATTAATAATGAATAAAAATACCAACTATTCCTTGTATAAACAGCTCAGTGTTTACTGCAACGCAGCAGTTTTCTGTCGTGTAAACGTATCCTGTAAGCAATCTGCGACGAATAAAGCAACACGGTAAATACGATTTTCTGCAAAAACTGCAGAGAACCAACGGCCTAATGGCCATCTGTTCTTATAAATGCATAAATTGAAAGCCTAATGGTATAACGTGTGGGGTATATTGGCGGATGCAAAAAATATTAATGTTAAATTGTACTGTTCTATCTTTTATAAATAATTCCGGCTTAACCGTGAATGAAAATACTGCATGGAAATTACCAGCGAAGCGCATTGGCT
This sequence comes from Gryllus bimaculatus, assembly GCA_017312745.1. NCBI lineage: Eukaryota > Metazoa > Arthropoda > Insecta > Orthoptera > Gryllidae > Gryllus > Gryllus bimaculatus. The sequence goes on from BOPP01000035.1 coordinate 6,981,720, forward strand.
GCTCTTTGTATTAGGGTCATACCGAAAAGAATGTCACCTCTCAGAGTCGAAAAAAATTCAAATAGAGGAGCTCTACTTCGATGAGTTTGTGGTAATTATAGCAGAATCGCATGACTTATCTACCAGCGAGTCAAAATAGAGTTTTCTGAATTACTACTATTTAGTCTACATTGCTTTTGACTGTTCGAACAGTTTATGAAATATCGACTTTTTAGTCTATGAACAGCACAGGCTCATTTCAATTTTTGAAAAACAGCCGTTCTGGATTTTGCCGCTTCGGTAAATATGAACAATCATTGACATTATTACGATAAAAATGGTATCTCATTAATCATTTCGTCGTATCAAAAATTAGTATACGCACGAATTATGCCGTTTTTTTATCGCGTGTAAGCATTAACCAATGTAACACGATACACACGCCTGACGTCTATTATGAGTAACTGACACACCTCTTTAGATTGTCCCAGAGCTCCATCCTCGCAATTAAGCGAGCTGGTCACTTGCTCAACCGAACAAGAGGTGTCAGTCGTGAAATGTACTGCGCTTAAACACACTCGGAGATGTTCATATCAGACTCGATCCGTATCGATAGAGCGAGTCGAAGCAAATCGATTAGGAAACCACTTGAATATCGAACGAGGCTGCGGCTCGAGGATGCAGCCTTGGGACCTTCGCCTCGAACGCAAAGAAATTTACACGTAACAGCAGGTGACCGTGTTATTCAATGCAACCATTCACAGAGACGAAAAGTCAAATGATCCAACTTGAAAACTTGTCAAGTTCCAGCTTTAGCTTTTACAGAAACCTCATTTGTAGTTCAGAAACAAGAATAGGTTAAAATGAATGTTTTCGACGAAACAATACTATCGTTACAGAAATTATTAGCAAAGAAAAAATAATTTATATTAAACTTGCATTCATTATAAAACGATAATCCAAAGCATTGAATGCATTACATTTATTAATTGCGGTTGCTTTATCGTTTGTCTCGGCTCTGTGGCAATTGTGAATGATTGAGTCCCGTGATGTGATCTAGACGTGAGCGTTTCATTGCGAAGAGGCGTCGATCCGCGTTATGCGCATGCGCAGAACGGCGCGCAGGGCAGCCCCGAGCCCCGCCTTCGATCACCCGCAGCTCCCCCGGCCAACAGCTTGAGGATTCACGGTAAGCGTCTTTTGCGGAAGTGGAGCCTGCTTCGCAGCAGCCGCGGAAGAAAGCACCTGATTCCGAGGGAGGGCGCTATCTAACGGGGGCGTGAAAAAATAAAAACAACGTACAAAGTACGAATCGATATCCGAAGTTTTAAGTATATGCATACAAATCTAATGCTTTTTTGCAATTTTTTTACACTATCATAAAGTTTCCTAGAACGTCGATCGTTTTCTAATTTCTACAATTGATCAGATTTAATACACTGCATAGGTAATATTACGCACCACTATTATAAAGTCTTGAAAAAATATTGTTGACGGGATTATGAAATTTTTTTCGTAATCTGTCACTTCTTGAACATTTTTCTTTTCTCTACGTTTTTTTTCACTAGACAACAATAATAATAATAATCATCGTGGAGGGAAACAGTTTGAGGGGTCGTCTGGGACGACGCGGCCGTGTCCCGGACGGGACGATCCACCGCGCCGTGGGGAGCTACGCTCAGCTACGGAGACACAGACGAAAAGTGACACTGAGATGATCGCTGGAGTACGAGAGACAGACAGACAGACAGACATACAGACACATAGACGACGAGCATGGCCGGCCGGCCGAGCTGGCGGAGTCGGGCGCATGCTCCAAAGAAACCGAAGAAAGGAAACG
>BOPP01000035.1:6993883-7004103 GCA_017312745.1 Gryllus bimaculatus
TAAATATAGCATCTATAATATTTAATAATATTAAACAATATATTATAATATTTTAATAATTTTTTGTGCTTCGGAGATAAAGTGCGCGGTGTCATATTTTACAGTAGTGCAATTCAAAGGAGTTGTATTCTTATGTGAGAAAATGGGCGTGGATTTGCTATGACTGCTAGTACATGCACTTATTAATTAATTTTGAACGAATTTCTCAAAGCCTCCAGGAAGAGCAACACAACGGGGGCATATATTGTGTTGGAATATTCCATTTTAGCAAACAATAGACATGGTCCACCATACCTCCGGGGTTCTGCTATGTAATGAAATGTTTATATCATATCGGGATTTCAATGAGACAGATTCAAACCATGCAATTATGTCATGCGATCTTCTGAATGAGAGATTTTTTTAAGGAATTTGTTCTTATAATTGGAATTTTAAAAAGAGGACCAGGACTTTGTGTAACTTTGTGCTCAATATTTCTAAACTTTTCCTCTGTGCAACCTTTCCACTGGTAGATAAGAGCGCACTCCACTAATGTAACATTGGAAGAGTTCTTATCTCCACCCAGTGACACACTTCACGTGGCGGACAATGAATAGTTTTTGCCAAAGCAAAAACAAACGTTTGCAATTCCTCAATGGCAGCGTTTTTGTGTATGTGAACGTGAATACCTATGCTTATCAACCCTTGTTTTCTAGAACAACCTGGTTTTACTTTACTACCACTAAACATTTTCAACAGTGAATGCAAACTCGCAGTAAACTTATTTCGAATTGCATTCTATTTTTTATAGAAAAAGTATCTAAACTTATTTAGAAAGGTATTAATTTATAATTAATTGATTCACCCATTTTCAGTATTTTTAATACAATCATTATAATGTTGCTGGAACAAATGTAATAAAAAAAGTAGGGCATGCAAACATTCTCTAAATACGTGACCTAAAACGGGCTGCTAAAATTAGCAGAAATGTACACAATTTTGATTGAAAGTCATGGTTGAACATAAAATTATTCTTGGAAACATTGCCACGTCATCGATTTGTTTTCTTTGATAACCTCCGAATTCGAAAGAATCTGTTGAAATGTTCCTGTTGACTTCTTTCTACATCCCCTCGCGGTATTCTCACGTCATCCGTAGTTATAGTAGACGAGCAAACAAACAGATCTGTTTTGCAAGGAAACAAAACAAGGAGGGGAGATATAAGCTTTCAGAGAACTGTTTATATGCACACAGACGCGTTAACATGGAGTTACGTAACGGGTTCTACACCGCGCAGAATGCGGTGAACAAAAGTAGTGCAGAACGAAAATGTGGCTATATATTATGACTTAATGCCACGTTCTGTTCCACTTAACAAGAAAGAGGGGGTTTCTTCAACATAACCCACGTTTCGCCCAGACATTCTGGGAGGACGTTTCAGTCAAATGCACGCACTTTAAGGGTTGGAATATGAATATCTCTGCGCTCTCGCGAATCCAAAGGATCGCAAGATTCCTCCCAGAAGAACATGTACTCCTTACATTCATTTACCGAAAAGTCAGAATACACAATTGAGTCATTCAGTGAGGGAGGGAGCTAACCCATATAATTAAAAACATCGATTTATTGACATATTCAATGTGTTCGAAATAGGATACGTTCCTCAATTGTTTATGAGAGTAGTGGCGAAGTACCATACCTACTGACATTTAGTTTCTTCTCAACTTCAATGTATGTCTGTACCTCCTGCACAACCGTTTCAATCGATAATAAAAAAAATCATGAACTTTTCTCTACTGTTATATCCTAACGTCGAAACGTACAACATATTTCTTCTCGAAATTCCATCATTACATTTTGTTTAATTTTGTTATACGAAATATGTCTTAATGCAATCCGCCATGCTTCTACGTATTGCAAGGCGGTGGGACATGCCCAAGGTGGTGCGTGGGAGACGAGTGACGGGTAAGGGAGAAGCAAGGTGGAGACGGTCAGTGAAAGTGGGCTGAAGCATGAGGATGTGCCTTCGAGGGAATAGCCGACGAGTGAGGGGCGTGGCATAGATGCTAATTCAATTATTTCCGTTTTTCTCTACCGACAGAATTTATTCCCTTTCTCTCTAAAAAGTGGGGATGATGATAAATAAGTATCTTGTCAATGCCCGGTTACTTGAGCTACCATTTAATATAATCTAATTTTATCAATAATATTCGTATTGGCTTGTTTAATCACCTTAATCACAATCATCTATTAAACAGCCGTGCCCGTCACGGCCACTGAGTTTAATGAACATTACACATGTTATGCGCATTGTAGATTGTAAAACGATTATGTTTGCAAAAATATCACTTCTTTCCCACCCACCATTCTGGGAGTATCTTACTCCTAAAGTATCATTTTACCCATTGTAATTCCCCAGTAGTAATGTATACCAAGTTCTGTTGAAATGAGATTGTTCCCACGCTGAAGAACACGAACATCCACATATACACATCCATCTTTTTTTGTATAATAATAATAATAATAATAATAATAATAATAATAATAATAATAATAATAATAATAATAATATTTTCGGCATTGGGTATATTTGTGAGGCAATGTTTATGCCGAAGGAGAGATAAATAGTAGTATTACTCATAATAATAGTTATACTTGTTGTAGGTTGATTATAATATCACAAACGTGTATTTTTGTACATATTTTGGAGAAATGAAAAAATAGCGTTTTTGAGGTTTAGCACGCTTGGTAAATCGTTAAAAAATGTTTTAGACATAACACAACACCGTGCCAAGGGACCTATTGGAACGACGTGATTGTGAAATTTGATCATGGGATCTAGTGATACGGTCGCTGGAAATATGAAGAGCAGACTACGAGCGGACCAAATTTCCACCATGGCGCGAAAACACTCTTCACAATTTTTTGATTCCCTTATTTTATTGGACCGCAAATGCATAAGAAATACTTTAAAGAATGCCAATAAATGATCAGAAGGCCGAAAATACTACCTTGGGAATAATAAATAATAAAATAATCATATAATAATGCACGTAGTATCTAATATAAAAATGGTATAATGAGAGACAGTGGAAAAACGAGAGAAAGCGGAAAAACCCAGGAACAAACCGCTTCAACGGCCGCTTCACCGCAAGGAACAAACGCTTTCAATCACATAGTGGGCGAATTCAAACTGACGGTTCACCAGAAAACAGGAGGAGGCTAGCAGTCAGAGTGATCGTTCCGGACAGCACGGTGGACAAAATCCCAGAATCGCGCTCCATCAACGCGCAGGAGGCACGGGTGCGTGCGGCGTGCGGCGCGCGCTCGCGGCGATAGCAGGATGGCAGGGCTGGGCAGCGAGTATACGCGACCTGCTCTACGCGGCGCGGCGGGGGCGGCGGCGCGGTGGCGCTCGCACAAGGGGAAGCGCTTTGGCGCGCACGGCAGACCCCACCCCACCCCCCGCGGCCACCCCCGTCCCTATTCATCGCTGGGCCCCGGCCCGCACGCCGCCTGCCCGGAGCCGCCCGCACGCCCTCGCCGCCAACACGGCCGCTTCCGTGCCCGCACGGAGCGGGCCTGCGAGAGGAAGCGGCTGGGTGAAAGGAAGGGATGCTATCTATTTAAATATACTGATGTTCGGAACAATAGGAATGAAGCATTCTATAGAACGCCATAACGTGCTGATAAGTTTCATTTAGGATGTCTGCGTCTGTTGAAGAAATATATTCACCCTTGTATTAAAAATTGCAACGAATACTGAAGAGAAAAACATTCGTGACAGGAAATCCTGACTGTTGCGTTAAAAAATTATGACCTTTTAATGTTATTATATACAATTTAATAAAGTATGTGTTCTTACTTCAATAAATAGAAAGGTGTTTATAAAAGGAGACGTGATTTTAAAGCCACGGGAAAACGCAGTGAATATTTTGCCTACTAAAATATAATTCCCAATGTCCAAAATAATGGAACTGCGACGATCATTACCATCTAAAATATGCCTCGCTGATTCCACTGCCACCTGAAATCATTATTACATATCGTTAAATAGTTATTCAAATTACTAGAGGTCACTAAGAAATACAAAGTGTTTATATTTGAGTACACTGTACGGAAAAAATCCCACGTTCCTTTCCTTTGTAATTTAACTAGAGTATTAATTTTATTCAATTACCTGGCGCAAAAATTTCAAGGTCAGATACATATTTGATTTGATTATGTTTTATATTTTCCTCAACAATTAATATTACTTCATGACTTTACTTCTCTCTTAATGCTTTATATATAAACTTTTAATTAATATTTTCCATATTCTGAAACACATATTCTGAACACGATTTATCCTACACTCATATTTAAAACTTTGCAACACTCATCCTTCGTTCGCTCTTGTCTCTAATCCCCACACCCTATTTCCCACGTCGTAACATCTCGCTGAACTAGGGACTGCAAGACAGCCGCCTGCTTGCAAGACGCAGAGCAGAGGAACGTAGGATAGCACTCAGCAAACCCCACGGTGAATGAGGAAGGGGCCCTTCTCACGTTCCCAAAAGCAATAACTGCCGCGGTCACATTGGCGCCGGGCTGAGGTTAACTGGCGCTTCCACTATCGAGTGGGCGATAGAAGTAGCAGAACGGCCACTAAACGCTGTGAAACGCGCGCGGGCAGGCACCCGTGGAGATCACAGAAGCGGCTCGTGACGCAGGAGGACGTAGAGCGCGAGTAAGAGGTGGGGGGAGGACGTGCGTGGAGCGGTGCAACGGACATGTGCAGACATAAGGTCGGATAGGCGAAGGTGGAGTGGGCGATGCCGAGCACGTACGTGCAGCAGTGGGCGGCGGCGGGGACGGCGACGGCGGCCACTGAGCGACGATCGATAAGGTCAGTAGGTGCTAGACACGCGGCTGTGGGAGACGAGGGGTTCGGCGGCTGGGCCGGACCGAGGCGTGGGCGGTGGAGGGCGACCGGGTGGCAGGAGGCGCGAGGGAACGGGTGGCGGCGGGAGCCTGATGACAACGGCAGCAGGTGCGGCGGCGGCGCGGGGCGTTGGTTGGCGGGGGGCGGCGGGAGGCGGTGGGGGCGGCGGGGGGCGGTGGGGGAGGGGCGGGGGCCTTGCAGACCCACTTCCCTGCGGTCGATGGCGGCGCGCGATCGGCGCACGCGCGGGTCCCGCCCCCGCCTCCACCGCCGCCCGCGGCACAGTGGGCCACAACGCGCCATCAGGACTGGGAATTAAAATAGTTTCCCGCACTCGTGCTTTTGTTTACTGTTCGTAGATTGAAAAGTTGAACTTTTGGGATCTGTAGGACAAAACGGCTCTTTGAAGGACACCAAGCACAAAGTAAATAAAATACCACGCGCGAACGCCGCCTCAGCGTACAACATTGGGGCGGTGTGAATGAATATGGTTGCCGTCTCGCATATTATGAATGTTTCCAATATTTCTATGCACTAGTAAGTTTCTAGGAATTCACTCTAAATGAAATGCAAGCCACTCGTACAAAACTCTCTTTGGCATATTAATATCAAGCGTTTCATTCACATGTCAAAGACTACGTTCAGAACTATTGCCGTGTACTAGCACCTGCACATACGGCTTGATTTAAATGAATAGGATATTTTGTCAAAGGAATAATCTTTGCGGAATTGACTGAATCTCACCATTTGTTTAGGAATTTCCTTTTAGCTTTTCAAACGTGTGAAAATGCCTCTCGCGGGCTATTCGTTAATATAATCGGCTCAGGCGTAGTTCTCTCTTTACTTTGGATAGGACAAAGTAAGCAGAAATCATTCTCCAAAGATGTGTCGTTTACCAACGTGGGCGCATCTAACAACTGATGGAAATGAAGGCTTTCCGTAATAATAGATTCAAATGCTCACTGCATCAATATGAATACAATCAATTCCTATTTTAGCAACCGTAAAATACAATTTCATCATTACGTTATACATTTTGGAGCAGATTTTGATGACCAAAATCATTGCCAAAAATAATCAATAAAATGCTCTTAAAATGTTTTTAAAATGACTTAAATGCAAAGAAAACGGGCGTAAAAAATGTTATCAAAACCAGTTTGGATAAAGAACTGAAGCTAAATACGTAACTAATCGAGGCTTCTTCTATTCGTTCACGTGTACTCACCTTGCAGACTTTTGGTTTGGACTGTTCCTTTCAAAGAAATCTCCGTCTTTAGTTATCTGGAAATTGACTAAATCGACAATGGCGTAGGCATCACAGGGAACCTTACGTTGCATACAACGGCTGACACCACAATTTCTGTGCGAACAAATTTATTACGCTATTAAGGAATTATGTGGAGAAAATTCGTTGCATCTCGTAAATATACTAAATTATTCTAAAGTGAAAAGAAAAAATGGCATTTCATTAAAATCCGTCCCTAATCATAACTATTGAAATTTTGAGTGTCTTACTACAAAAATTCTGTAACAAAAACCATGGTGCAATTTTCAAACAAACACTAGTTTGGGAAATATTTATCATTCATTACTCTATATAATTCCTCGCTTCACGAAACTAGATCATTTCTATAACGTAAATGGTTTCATGCGTAAAATGACATTACAAGAGGTTTCGACAGTAACTGGTCATCAAAATAAAGGTATAATCAAAATGAATTCAAGGTTATAAAAAAACTATGCAATTGCAAAATGGACGGTGACAACATACCCACATCGTGCAGATTTCATGCGCTTCCTGTACATTAGCATATGAAATCTGATTCATGGGGCTCAGTCAGTGCAAAAAATTAGACTCTATAGTTGTTTGCCAAACTTTCGGAAAATATATTTTCATCCTCAGGGCATGCAACCACAAAACACAAACACAACTTCATATTTACGATCGTACGGATATCCATGTTTATTTGCGGATCCAGTTTATTTACGGTGGGTAGGGCGTCCTGGAATTTCTGCAGAAACAACGAGGTTTCGGCCCACTGTGAGCGGCATGGACTGCGGCTCCGCGCACTGGAGGCGGCGCACGCCGGTCCGAAATAGGCCACGAGGCGGCGCACGGAAATCAATGAGCACCCGCCTCTTCGGCATACGGTGCTCACCGAGATTAGCGCGACACTCAACATTTTACGACGTGGTAAAATAGTGGAACAGTTAATTGCAGACATTTGAATATCTTGGAATAGAGATGTTTCGGATGAGTCGATAGAAAAAAAATGCGTGTTTTAATCAAACTGTACCGAAAGTAACTTCTGGAGGTAACAGTTTTTGTGAAAATGGTGAATATTACCGTGTGAAATTTAGGGTTCTACCTTCTAGAAAACGAATATTGAAAGTACGTAAACAAAATATTTTGAAACACCAATGCATAATAATTCTTTATTGGATAAATTGTACACGTTAATTGAGAAACATGTCTGATAAAATCGTGGAGTGAAATAATTGCACAGAAGCATTGAGGAGCACATTACATGACATACAAAGCATGCCTCTATGGATTATTAAAAAGATGTATTAGTACGTTTCAGAAATAGAAAATTACGTACATCGGCGCTTTACATACAAAAGGGTACATCACGCTAAGACTCGAGTAATATCAACCATTAACTATCTATTGAAAACTAAAAATAATTGATATTTACGATTCGAGAGATAAAAGGGACATTTCATTTTGCAAGTAGGAAAGTTGCGGCATGAGGTCGATAGGTTGAGTGGCGCAATCCCACGAGCAAAAGAAAATAACTTTTTATCACGTGTGTCAAGCACTATTTTTATACAGCTTTATTGACTTTCCTATTATTTTAATTAAAATACACAAAACATTTCATTGATACATGTTACATTAACGTCAGTAATAGCGGAGCGGTTAGACGGAAACATTTAGTTTTCTTTGTTGCAGCCTCAATTACATCTGAACACTTGAGCATTTTCTCATTTTTAGCACTAATGCTAAAAATTGAACTCTATCACACCGCGCATGCCCTTAACCGCTTTTACTAGTGACTGTCTGAAAAATATGTTTTCTTCTGAGCACGCACAGCAAGTGAGGTGTCATTTGGACCCACTGCACGCCGACTCGCCCACGCAGCTTCTGAGCCTCTACAGCCCGCCCGCCCGCACCGCGGAGAGAGATCCCATCTACGATCTATAACGATCATTATTCATAATAAACGTATTTAGCATAGTGAAAATTGGAATTGCCAAATTAACATAAGCATGCGGTAAGGGTCATGGCATTTAATATTGATAACTACAGATATACACGCACAGTTATACTGCAGTGCTAGAATTTTACGAGTGGGGGGTTTGGGAAATGTTAAAATGTGGTATTCGGGGAACGACTCGTTTAAGTCTCACTAAGACAATCATTGAGTCGTGCTTTTCAATGAAGCTAATTTCCAAATCACAGCGTTTCACTGCGACTGCACAAGTGCTCTATCTACATTATCGTAACTAGAAACTTTTTGGCGAAGAAAAGCGAGATGTCTTAAAATCTATTCTGCATACGTTTGTTAGCATGAAAATGCGCTAACTAAATGTGCGTACATTATAATTACTGGCATTATACTAACACAAGTTTGGTAAAAACAGTACGATGATGAATAGTGCTGCTAAGTAATTGAACGTATGTTTTAGTAGAATATCAAGTATTTCTCCTATTACTTTGACGCAAAGAACTAATTTGTAATATTTGAAACGTTTACTTACGTAAATTAGAAACCATTTAGAAAATACCCTGGTTCATCGCAATGCATCTGTGTATTTTACGGTACGAGATAAGTTACCTCAGTGGCATGAAAGTGCAGATAAACGTACATCTTGCTTAGTCTAACAGTCAAAGACGAATTCAAATCCAGGTGAAACGACGGTACCCACTGACTCAAGCCTGATGTACTGTGACAATATTCTTTCCATTATTTTATGTCAATCGCATAATATATTCATAGTCCGCCTTATTTTGCCACCGGACGCTGCGTCAGTACCTCCAAGTATAGTGCCTATCAACGTTTCATCTCGCACCCACACATCGCAGCATCTCCTTATGTCACTCTCGAAATCGCGAGATTTATATTTCTCTTCTGGAGCACCCTCAATTATTTCGCCCGCCGCGCCGCGGAGCAAAAAGCGCTGAGTCAAGCGAACGGGTGGGCGGTGGAGGGCGGGCGGGACGGGCAGTGGGCGTGAGACGGGGGTGGGTGGGGGCAAGGCGGGCGATTGGGCGGACGGCGGTGGGTTGGGCGGTCGGTGCGGCAAGCGAGCAGATGCTTCGAGCGAACGGCGGTTGTGATGTTCGGAGGGCGGGCAGAGCGGTGCGATGGAGCGGGGCGGGCGGACGGGGAGCGGTTGGGTGGGCGGGTGCGGCAAGCGGGCTGGTGTTCGAGCGAACGGGCGTTGGTCGTTCGGGGCGGGTCGTAGCGGTGCGAGTGGAGCGGGCGGCTAGGGGGCGGTGGGCGGCGGCGGATGGGTGGTACGAGCGGGGTGGGGGGGGGGGGGTGCGGAGCGGGCGATTGGTCGTTTCGGGGCGGCGGACGGGCTTGGCGTGCATATGGGGGCGAGCGTGGGTGGGCGGGTGCAGCAAGGCGGGCTGTGGTCGACGACGTGGCGGTTTGACGGTCGGGGCGGGGAGGGGTGCGGGTGGGAACGGGCCGGCGGGCGGTGGATCGGGCGGCGGGCGGTGGACTGGCGTGCCGAGGTCGGGCGAGCGGGGGAGGGCGGGTGGGCAAGCAGGCTGTGGTCCAGCGAACGGGCGATTGGGCGGCGGACGGGCGGACCGTGAGGGTGGACGGGCGGGCGGGCGGGCGGGAGGCGGAGGGCAGGCGGGCGTTGGTGGGCGGTTGAGCAAGCGGGCTGTGGTCGACGAACGGGCGGTTGGAGCGTGGGGCGGCGGAGGGGGTGCGGGTGGAATTGGGCGGGCTGGCGGACGGTGGGTAGGAAGGCCGATGGGCAGGCGGGGTTGGGTGGGCGGGTGCGGAAGCGGGCGGTTGGGTCGTTTGGGGCGGACGGAGGGTGGCGGGGTGAGCGGGCCGGCGGGCGGCGTGGAACGGGCGGCGGGCGGGTGGACTGGGTGGCGATGGTCGGCGGCGGGGGAGGGCGGTCGGAAGCAAGGCTGTGGTACGAACTGGGCGATTGGGCGGCCGAGACGGCGGACCGGTTGAGGTGAAGGGCCGGAGCGGGGGGCGGGGGGCAGGCGGCGTTTTGTGGGCGTGGGTTGGGCGGATGCGGAGCGGGTGGTTGGTCGTTCGGAGGCGGGTGAGCGGTG
>BOPP01000035.1:7022931-7056437 GCA_017312745.1 Gryllus bimaculatus
GGGGGGGCGGAATGCGAGGTGGCGCGAGTGGCGGAGAATCAGGCGGAGAGGGACGCGGTGAGACAGGTAAGGACGAGGAAGGCCGCAGGAATGAAATGGGACAGGGCATGGATCGTGAAGTAGGAGCGATGAGGAGAGACGTACAGATGGTAACAATTCAAGAAGAAAAATTAGGAAAGGACAGATGTGTTAGGATGGAAAAGGCAGTGGAAAATTGAAAAATAAAATTCAATTTTAGGAACGTTTAGATTATATGGCATCACTTCTGAATGACTAATAAAAATTTAGCAAATAAATGGTCAACATAATTATTTTTAATAACAAATTCTACACGTTTTCTCAATATTGTTACTCAACAGTTGACTATTTAACTTAGAGGAACAATATTGCAAAAATGGCCGCAGAAAATCCCGAGTAATGAAAAAAAACACCTTTCATTATTCTATGAGTTTGTTTCAAAACATTGATTTTTTAAAACTACTGAAACATCAAATTTGTGAACATGGAAACGAACTGTCCAACAAGAACAAGCCAGAAAGAGACGAAAGACTGAGCGAAAGAAACTAGAGCGACGGGCCGGAGCAGGTGGCGGGGAAGGCGGCGAGGTGGGCGTGGCAGGCGCGAGGGGGGCGAGGGCGCCGGTCGCGACCCCTGGCGCCGGCGCGGGGCCCTGAGGGTGAAGGCCGCGCGCCTTCCGAGGGGGTTCCAAACACTCGACGCGCAGGAGGCTGCCAAGCCCTTCATTTCCTGCTATTTTGGCCGCACCGCAGCTCTAAGATACTCCTTTCGGCAATTTCAGGTACTAAATAACTTCTACACAGACCAGATTTTTTTTACTTTTATCTTTATGCACAATATGATACATTTTTGAGAAATTGGTATTTTCTGATCGTGTAACATTTCATTTCCTCGAAGAAGCAAACCGCGTCAATAGTCAACAATACAAGATTTTTGAATATCAAAAAATGAAATTGCCCAAGAGCTTACGTTTGTGGATGAAGGAAAAATGCAAATAAAACAATATTTATAAACATAAGCATGACATTTATGAATCAATATATAATATGTGCCAGTAAAATCTCATGTTTTAAAAATGTCGCGAAATTACGAAACAAAATGCGGAGCCAAGTGATTTCCAGATGAGATAATAATATTATTACTGAGGTAAATGAGGCACTGTCAAAACTCATTTTTGTGGTGATGGAAATTTACTGCAGGTATCTCGCTACATAATCACGGACGTTCTCAAATGAATATTTATAAAATTACCTCACTCCTTCAATGGGTTCACTCTGATATGAATACGTTACAAGAGAAAGTGCATCACTGAAAAGTAGCAGGCCGAATAGGTCTTTCTTAGCCTTCAAACCAGCTATGCATCTTAAAATTACTTTTGGATCTTACTTAATATTTTCTAGGATGGTGTCAAAATATATTTTCACAATAGCTTACGCTAAAAATTCCGAAACATTTCTTAAATACTATCGATTTACAAAATTATGCCAGATTAAGAGATATTACGTGCTGAATATCGTATAATAGCTAGGAATTTTTAATTAAAAAAACTTTATGCTTTCACATTCATTACTAGAATTTCATTTTACTCAACCTCAAAAATTGCTAAACAGAATTCGAAATCGGGATGCAAAAATTCGAGGACTACGAGCCATTGCCATCTCTTATTGATTTTCCTATTTTACTACAGAAAATAATGAATGGATTTCGCATGGAGGTGAAATGAAGGTCGTATGTATATTACGCCGCGATTTTTAATGTTCTGGAACTTTGTTTTCGTTGTTTAAACATCAAATGTATAGCACGATTAGAAACGATAAGCCATAATACATGTCGATGATGATTTGTATCTACTGATTTTTAAGTAAAATATGTACCTGTTATATTCCAGGGTATCGATTCAACAGAAAGAATATTTTATTTGCATGTTCAAGAAAATAACATTTAAATTCCTTCCATCCTTCAATGTAGAAATATAAATTTATTACATGATTATATTCAGTGCATTGTCATGAAACTACTTTTACTACTAACATTTAATAATGATATCTGATGGTTGATTGAAGTTGAACGTTGGTTACTACCACATTGCAGAATTCTACTTTCAATATTTTAATTACGAATCCTTCCAAGATTCAAAACAATGACTGAACTGAATAAAAGTAATTAATTTAAATGTTGATAAAGTATTTGTAAGAATGTATGAGAATCAAAAACATAGAATAGTATGTGCCTATATCGATAAAATGAAACAAAATACTATCCCTGGATCATTACGAAACAGAGCAGCTCGATTCGGGGCGACAGGGCACGACATGGTACAGCGCGGTACGGCTGGGCACAGCAGGCGGGCCTAAGCTCCCACGAGGAAACATCGCTTGGGGGGATATCAGCGGGCGGGCGGAGTGAAAATAATACACTTCTCTCGGAGTGGGCGGCAGCAACTGCTTTCGTCTGGGAAGGGGGGGGGGCTTCTTCTCAGCCACCAACGCAAGAGGTGGACAGTCATAGTCCACTAGCAAACCCCCTATCGACCTTGATGCAAACTAGCGAGCTGTGGAATAGCACTTGGCTCGAGCCACAGCCAGCGCCCGTTGCACATTCGGCCGCACAGTGTTCACACAAACACTCGTGAAAAATTGGGGTAGATAGTGACGCGGTTTGGCACGATTCCCGATACTTCACTGCAACCACTTAGTTCTCCACGAATTCTTCTTTTGATGTACTTGTTACTTACAAACAGGAGTTGCACAATTGAGATATTTGTTAACATAACCAGATCATTCTATCACTTTCCAAAATTATCTTTCGGTATTTTTGCTAAGCATAGGGGTCATTAATAACATCATGAAGGGATATAGTTCAAATCCTGCAATCTCCCATCAAAAATGTGACGAGAGCATGTGACGTTTATATCAACCTGCGTTTAGGCGCGAGATGTTTGTCACTCTTGAAAATTTACCACAAAAGAAAGAACTAGTTTTGATAGCAAATGTCTCAATTACAAAATGATAACTTAACCGGTCTGGAAATTTTACTATCTCGGATTAAACAGACACGGGCTGGAAGGGGCGAAGGTAATTGTGTTTTTATGGCACCTTTCAGTACCATCTCCTGTAAATCACATCTACGTTTAAAAGTATTAATCATCCAAGATGAATAAAAAAGTCGCCCCCATCCTTGACTGCGAACTCAAGCCCCCACCATGTCATGTATGGTCGAAAAATAAACACATCTGTGACTCAGCGCCATCGGACTTGATTCGTGGTTCGTACGATCCGAAATCTAAAAAATGAAGTGTGTGTGTGTGTGTATATATGTATGTATATATATATATATATATATATATATACATATACATATTTGCATTAACCAGCCAATGATACTACATTTTTTTAAAATAGGAAACGTATTTTCTACTTATAACTTGTAATGCAGTAATAGAAAATATAATCATACATCAAACGAGGAAAGTTGAGTCCGATAAAGAGATTTGTTGTGTAATTGTCGTGTCGATAATGACGAAATGCAATGAAATTAACTAGCATTTCGCAATACTACCCAAGAATATTGGCTTCTTCGCAACGTATCTAGGGGCCGGCCTCCTCTTTCACAACATGATGCAACACGGTCGAGTCGCTTTGTTTCCTCGTTCGTTTGCATCTTTCGTCGTCTTCTCAGCGCACGCACCCAAAACGAGCAAACGGCTTCACGCGCTTTCCATACACACACAGAACGACTTTCTCTCGGCGGCGCTTGAGAAACAAACACGTGTTTCATTTCCTGAATGAAGAGTCAAGCGCACGCACCGCCTCCCGAATCGTATTTTCGAGTGTGCTCTTCCTGCCGTGCTCCTCCAGCGCTCTCGAGAGGATCGTCGGGCTGAGACTCACCGCACAGCGCACGCGGCAGCGGTGGGGAACTCTGCTCGGCTTGCTCTACTGCAAACAAAGACAGTTCGCTTGAATGGCGCTGCGCATCAAGAGGCGGCAGCTCATGCGATTTGCGCGTGCACGCACGCCAGGCGGGCGGGTGTTGGCGGAAGAGGCGGGCGAGCGTGCGGGCGGGGGACAGGGTGATCGGGCGGGCGGGGGCGAGCGCAGGGGGCGGGGCAGGGGCGGGATAGTGGGCGGGGCAGGGAGCGCGAAGGGAGCAGGCGGTGGGCGGGAGCGGGGCGTGCGTCCGGCGGGGCGCTGTGACTCGCACAGCTGAAGAGGCGGACAAAAATGCCTGCCTTCAGGAAAGCGAAATTCATAACTGTAGGTATCAAGAGTTTACGAACTGTTCATACCTACAGTTATGTATTCTAGCGAGAGATTAGAGATTCTAACGAGCCTTCAGGTAGTGGATTTTCGTCACTAACTTCACGGTTCGCTAGAAGCTCCAACTCGTGTGGTTGGAAGGGTCTTTCATTTCTTCTGATCAGTTGCAGAAGCATTACTTCAAACCATAGGTGTACCTCCCTTCTACACTATTTTAACACAGAGATCAGCATTAAAAGTTAATTTGAAGTGACATAGTTGAGGTTGGTGGCGCGAACGTATTCATAGATTTTTTCATAAAATGTTTCGAAATACGTTTCAATAGATATTCGTAGGTTTTCTATTGATAAGTCAAGAAAACTTTTTAATCTATGTAAATGAAGGCGTATAAGACTAGTTGTTGTTCCTGTTATGTTTGAATAAATTTTTAACAAATATAAGATTAATACAAATATTTCGGTAAGAAATATACGTAACAATAACGTGAAGATTGTGTAATAACGGCAGCAAAATACAATTTTACAACAGCAACAGAGAATTTACCATCAAAATCTCGTGAATTTATGATGATTCGACATATTCAAAATTCCCCTCGCTTTCCGTCCGTCTACATATTAATGACCTACAAAATACAAAACCATATAATACACAATATAAAGAACTTCACCATCTTATTAAGCGCTTGAATTACGTAAATACAACTGTTTAGAAAAATATTCCCTCTTTTTTCTTCTTTCAAAGCACTGTGCGGCGGTGCCTGCGGCAAACAGCAGCTCAATACGCGAAAGGAAACGGAGCTAAGAAGGATGGGGTGGGGTGCGGGGGAGCGGGGATCCTCAAAAGGAAAGACTCTTCTTTCGCGACGCGTCGTTGAGAATCGTAAACATCCTCGCTTGACGTACTCCAACGGGAGATCTTACATGCACTCGGGGACCCTGATGTGTTCCAGCGGAAACTTACCGCAGCTGCCCGCAACAAGCTGCGCTGCGCTACGCGGCCGATTCCACGCTATCTCGCTGATTGTACAATTATCGGAGCGTGTTCAGGTCAACGAGGGTCGTGGCATCAGGCAAAGAAAAGAAATGTACGAATATGCATTTTTGAATGATTTGCTGAAAGTTTAGAAAAAGAAGAGTATTTAAGCATGTTCTTAAAAAAATTCGTCGTGATATTTTTGACGAGTGTATTATTTATAAACAAAGGTTCACCCAAGATTTTTCTGTGGGGAACGCTACAAGGATAATATCCTGCTGTCTTGGTTTCTCTTTTAAATACTTTTTTCATTTAAAAAATGTATTATCGGCTGGCTTATAGTTAGTATTTATAACCTAAACAATTGACATTTTGAATTATTTTCCTTAGTATAGGAAATGAGTAAAAGCTCTAATTTCTAATATGTATCATTGGCTTCTGAACCCACTTGACCCTCTCCCCCTGGGAGATTCACTGCATGTAAATGTTTTGCTTCTAATATCAGTAACATGAATGAATTAATAATAATAATATTGTTATCAAACCACGCACCTGCAGAATAGAGAATACGTTATTTAGCATTATGCATTTTCTCATCCATTCTATGTTAATTTACAATCATCCCTTCTAAACTTTCACTTTCTATCGGCTCCTACGTGCCCGCATTACTAGCTCAAGCCGAAATATTGCTCAGCAACCCAGCCAGCATTGAGCAAACCTGCCCTATATCGCTCGTCTCGTTCGTGCTGTTCCTTTAAAACACGGACCCTTCACCATACGGCCGGTCGCAAAACATTACACAAGCGATAGCGCTCACAACACGCGGAGGGGGGAGAGGGTGCCGGCCGGATTCCCGCATGAATGAGGGCGCGGGCGGCGCGTAGCGGAGGCACGCGCGGCGCGTGTGTTGTTGCGTGCGCGTGCGTGCGTGCGTGCCCGCCCGCGGCGCTGACCCTCGCGCGCCGAGGGTGGGCGCACGGCCCGTGCGGCACGCGTGCCAAACCCGCGGCCCTCGAGGGCGGTCACGCACGAGATTAGAGCGCGGCGTAATCTTAGCGGCAGGGGGAAAACAAACGTGATGTTTGTTAAACGTTGTGATTAAATTACCGTTGGGGGAGACAAAAGATTAATTCTCGTAATGCTGTTCCGTTACATCGACTTAACGTAACCAAACAGCGGAACGAAAAACCACTCTAAGCGGCCGACATCCGTTCAGGATCCTTCAGTTACTTCAAAGATAGATGAGAATAATGCAAACAAATTAGTTGTAGCCTAAGAAGGCGTAAAAATAGTATTTCTAGTGTAAACTATTTTTCTCCCAGAAATATGCTATAGCGAAAAGTATTTAACGAGACGGCCGATATCACATACAAACGGACCTGGTGGGTTATTTGCTACATATCTTTCTAATGACGTTATTAACTATTTCGGATGAAGAGATAACAATATATACCACTCAAAAATTCAAAAAGATTTTCATTCAAAAAGATATGCAAATGGATTTTCAAAAATAATAGTCAATTCAAGTGTCTTCAGACAGGAAAACAACAACAACAGCAACAACTGGGATGCGCAGGCGTGGATTTTCGATTAGGATTCATTTCGCTTCTCTCAGTTTTCCCAGCTGCTCGCTTTCTCCCTGTTCAAACAGATGCAACTGTTAACTGCCATCAACGGCTGAGTGACGCACACCATCACACGTAATAGCCACTCGGATTGGAACATATGAGAAGCGAGTACTGGAACCAGCAGTTCGTCACACCCGCATGCATTCCAATCCGTGCTCGTCGCCCATTTAAGAGTTGGTATGACAGAGAAAGGGAAGGTCGTTGAGCTGCAAGTGTCTGACAGAATGACGTCCAGTCTCCAGGCGCAAATGGTGCCATTAGGAGCTGTTCTTTAATTTCTCAAATCCGACCACATTGAATAAATAGGGAATTATCTAGTCACCGGGATGAACTGGAAATCTACGATTATGAACACACCAACGAATGTTTACCATGTGGGTTGTGCCCAATAAAGACATGAGAATAGAGTACGAGACGATACAAAAGAATAATAACAAACGCAATAATAATAATAATAATAATAATAATAATAATAATATAAACTAAGTGCCAAGACATCCAACAAAACACCAGAGCGATGTTAGGCTATGAACTACAAAAGACCGCACTGCTGGGCAATGCTCACATGCTACATAGGCGACTCTGGAACTCCTAGATTCTTGGCTAGGACCCAAATTCAGAGAGCGACCTAAGAACTGAGGCAGGCGGAATAATAATAAACTAAACATACAAGAAGGTTAGGGACACGGCCTGTCCTTAGGCATTCTCCACCATCCACTCTTGAGTTGCATAGGCACGCGCTGTCGCGGGCAGGGTTAAGGGCAGGGACTCCTGGGGTACGACAGGAGCGAAGTGCGGATGGGCAGAGCGTGGGCGGGGACCGGGCGCTGGCGGATCGGGCGCAGGGGAGGCAGGGCAGGAGCCCGAGCAGGGGGGGGCAGGGTCACCGGGAAGCTGAGGAGGGTGGGGGGCAAGGGTCATGGATGGCGAGCTGGAGTGGAGGAGAGGGAACGGAAACGCCTAGCGGACCGGAGACGGGGCGCGACGGAGCGATAGGGATGGCCCAGGAGTCAGAGAAGCGCAGGAGCAGAGGCGTGTGTGGAGTTGTATGGGAAGGCAGGGATGGAATTGAAATGAAGATTGAATGATGCTTATTTTTTCGTGGCGAGACTCGGGCATCAGCTCGTTTCAATCGACCACACCAAATTTCGCTGAGCGCTTCCTTTCCTGCAACTAGCGAAGAAAGGAGTATTTCTTGGCGATGAAACGGCGATTTTGAATTTAGCTCACGGAGTCATTTAGGTTGAGGATTTTTTCCATGCAGAGTAAATCTACCTTAACATGGGACAGCCGGTTACTTCCTCCGAGGAAGGTGTAACGACCGATTATTTTTTCCCCTAAAAATCAATGGCATGTCGATCGGGTTTGGCACTCGCCACATGGTATAACAGGTATCGCAAACCTTCACCCGTCGTGCGCCGATGGGAGAAGGAGTCCGCCGAGCGCGGAGGTGGGGGCAGGGACGACGCGCCTAGAGGCCAAAGGGCTGGAGCGCGTGGGCCTTCGATGATTCAGGAACGGGGGCGTGGCAGGACAGCAGAGGAGGCATAGAGCAGGGAGAGGGGGTGATGGTTGGGCTTGGGACAAGAGGAAGAGGAGAAGTGCTGGAGAGGGGGGAGGCGGCGCCAACGGATGCATGGGCAGGGGTGCGGCGCGGGGGGGGGCTTGCGGCCAGCAATCAGGCTGCTCGCGAGCCCCCCAAGGCGCCGGGCGCGGTTGGCGGGGAGGAAGGGTGGGAGGGAGGGCGAGGGCGGCAAAGGGCGCATGACACAACGCGGACAGCGAAGGGCACGCGCGCGCAACGGCCGCGCCGCGCGGCCCGCCAGAAGGGCGGGCGTGCCTCGCCGCACGCGGACGTAGGGGGGACGAGTGCGTCGACTTTATTGCTCATTTCGATCTTAGTGGACTCAACACTGCCAATTGCCTTTTGTGGTGGACAATGGCAAGATGTTCGGGGAGGCAGTGAAAATATTAATAATAGTAGTTAAGTGATGGGGTGTCGTAAATAAATAATAAAATAATGACACTAAATTAAATAGTAGAATAAAATTATTTAATAAATATAATGAAGAAGAAGAAGAAGAAGAAGAAGAAGGAGAAGAAGTATTTATAGAACAATAGAACAACACGACCTTGAGGAGACAGCATAAGCGGGAAGGGAGTTAGCTCTAACAAACCAATTAAAAAAGTTGTACGTCTCTTTTATAATTGTGTAAAAGAGGCAAGAGAATTTAAATATCAATATATTGACTCAAATGGAACACGTCTGTCATTGTGTTAATGACACTGTTGTCAAGGTTAGGTAAACAAATTGATACGTTTCGTTACTACATAAATTGTATCAACATTTGCAACAGTTAATTAATTTCTTAAAATGCAATAGACAATAACATAATTGCCAAGTAGAAAAAATTAAATGATCGTTTACACAGCTTTAAGGCATAAACTGCAGTTGCAGTCAATCGAGTGCTCCACTGACACATACAAGTGCCACAGGGGCTTGCGATACTGAAATTTAACAGTTAATAACGCAGGAAAATTATCATTTCAATTGTATTGAGATTTACATCATGAAATAACTACTGCCGTCCTCTTTAATACACTAGTTAATATTGCAGGGCATTTGTGCATACACAACCAACATGAACATCATCCAGAATTGTCATAATTCGTGAAATAGTTCTGTTCATTGATTTTGCAAAGAGTCGGTCACTTTCCGAGAATCTGACGAGCCGGATGTCTGTACAATGTGTAGTGTATCAAATAAGACGACTAACTCAATATTTCTGTGACGAAAGTATTATCATTTCGTACTTTTTTCTTGAAATGTTGTGGCGTAACGGTCACGCAAGTATCCTACGAAGTACGCGTACCGCAGTTTGAGAAAAGCTGCAAATGTCGGAAACCGCAGATTCCTGATTTAACAACCACTTCGCGGTGAGACTTTACTTCCTGCACGCACCTCTCAAAGAAAAGAAGAAATGTTGCCCGCACTTCAATTTTGAAAACAAGAAGCATGCTTACCAATTCTCAAGCAATTCTTGTTACGTCCACTCTTATTAAACATTGTGACAACCATTTTTTCGACAATATGTTTGATGAATATAGCTTACTATACAGTTGACATGTTCCATCTTCATTGCTAGTTTCATTACATATTACTTAAGATAACAGCGTAGGGTTATTTAGCGTTAATACATGTCCTTATATTACGTGTACAAGAACCAAAAAGCATTTTATACGAAATGTGAAATTGGCGAAAGAATTACGAAATTGACAAATATTCATTTCTTGATAGTTGACAGTTTCCTGCAGATTATGACATAAGAGGGAACACGTGTATTTCGTCACGTTATTCTTACGAGTATTATACAAAATCGAACGTGTCTTATGGCCTAATGCAAATGATTATATCATAAATACATAAACTACAAAGTACATTACATAACACAACACAAATAAATTAGAATGAGAATATGAGAAAGGGTTCACAATGTATCGTACGTGGCTCTTACGAAGCACATCTGTTCTTCTCGAAAAGGGTGTTGATATACTGAATATTCAATTTATCAACGAGTTCGGCAATTCTTTTCACTGAGACGTTTTGAGGGCAACACGTGTTACGCCCCAGGGATCCATTCCTAATGCCCAGTGTGAGAGGGCAGACTCTCATATGGAAATCGACAGTGACAAACACAGCGCTCGGCGGCGGCTGCTCAGGCAAGGTCAAGGCTGAGCTAATCGATATTTTCCATTAGAGACAACTCGCTCGGGAGTCGACGCCAAAAATCAATACGCATAACTGACGTCCGTAAAGTAGTACGCGGCGCTACCTTCCTATTCAAATGGTTCAGCTTCTTGCCAAGGATATGAAGTTGTTTGGGATTGGCATAGTTGGTTGCTTATTTTATTATAACATATCATCAAACTTCGTATAAATTATTCAGTTTTGTAATATTATTTTGGAAATAATTACTAATATTTAGTGTTTAATGAAACGGTTTTCCTGCGCTTTTATTACATAATTTCCAAATTAATGATACTTCTATAGAAAGTCGATGTATCGAAATGTTTGTCAATTATATTCATATCCGAGGCAAACACGTCCATAATTTAAAATAAAGACACAGTAAGAAAATGTGTGCCCTGAAAAACCTAGATGCCTACAGTTTACACTATGAGCCATTTCTGGAAATATGAACCAAGCGCAGCAATTTATGCGAAAGTAAAATCTTTAAAAAACCGAAACGATGTTATTCGTTTCAAATTCATCGATTTATTTAATGAAAGAATAAAGGTTTTGGTTTGACTTTCACTATTGAAAAGTTTCGATTTGATGTCTTGATAAAAATCATAATGTCCATTCATTGTTGTATAGAGAGAACAATGCCAACAAAAATCGTCTCTATAAAAAGTTGATCTTGAAACGAAGTTAATTTTATTCACCTATAACTCTAATTTGTAATTTCTGTTCCTTCTTTGCATTTTATACTATTTGACATTTAAGTTCATTATTAAAATGACGGCGATGTGATCATGGCTGAGCTTTAAAGCCTCTCTTCAACTAGTAGGAAATTGCAGTTTCAACGGCTGTATCACACACGAGAACACGCCTGCACTCGCAATGTTGCATAAAGTGGTGTATGGTTCAGACTAGTTCTCTTCATTCACCTCGCTAGTCATCATCGTACATGCAAGTCACCTCTTGTTGCGTCACTTAGGTAACCCGAATGGCCCGTCGTGGCGACAAATTAATGCCCATGCATGACATTTTCTGTCGAATCTAACTCGTAAAAACCAGGAAAATGTTCTGGCATTGGTGGTGATAAATGTTATCTCTCCGAGACTATCTGTTGGGCTTCCCTGCGGTTGGGTGCAGCCGAGGGGCGAGGGGCGATGGACAATGTAAGACTATATTACCACAAAGCGATAAGAACGGGCCAATATGACTATATCTGCCAGTGTTGGGAACACCCAACACTCGATGCAAAAATATTACTATAAGCGGCCAAAGAACGTTGTAAATCCGTAGCAAACATTATTTAAAACAAAAAGTTCCGAAGCACCATTGTATGTATTTTAAGGAATGACCATAGTCTTAAAAAAGATACAATATTGCTGCTTCAACCCTAGAACGCGTTTGTTGAAATTATTGTAAATTGTAATGTGTATACTGAAATTGAGATGAATCAAATAATATGTCAAAATAATATGGTACGAAAGACGTCTCTATTATTTGTTTTACTTTTTGTGTACACTGAATTAAGTACGTCGTTTCTTTCAAAAGTGACTATGAGAGAAGAAAAAACATTAATATGTTTTTATTCAATACTAAATCGAACGATCAGCTAGGTTTTATTAAAGATTTCTTAAAAATATTAACCATAATTTTCTGGTAGCTATAAGCCATTTTCTCCTGTAACGAGAGTAACCACTATTATTACTCCTCTCATGTTTCATTTTCCTTTGCGGTTTTTAATTTCTCTAATACCCCTCCGTTAACAAGAAGGTCAATTGCACTGTAAACTGTTCTAAAGCAATTACACGGATTGGGTATTCCTCTCTCCATTCGCAGGTAACTCTTCTCACACTTTCAAATATGTTCAGGAAGATTTAGACGACCCAAGACTCGACGATTTCAACTCCACAAGGGTACTAAATTATTCTGAATATGGCAATGTCTTGCCCCAAGCAGCTTTTAATAATGCGCTAACGTTCAACACTATTCCTTTAATAGAATCAGCTACTTCAGCTACGTGTAGTACTTCACTCGTGAAGCGAAACAACATAAGTTATTTCATAAACGCACTCAATTTTCTTCTCGTTTTAAGTAATTTATTCATTTTCTATTCTTTGAAAATGATGGTGTGGTGATTTGGCGTAGCAAAATATTATGCAGAGAACATAAAACTACAAGTAAAAACATAACCCAGTTTTTTTAAACATGAAATCTTATCGCTCTTCCATCCGTAAAGTCGTAATTCCCCATTCTGCGAGTAACCTTCAACATTTTTTTAGCCTACAAAGATAAACAATAGGCATATTTGGATTGGCTTCTTCTATCTTCTTTAGCACACACTTGCCTTGTTTGTTGGATAATGTTTAATTTCCTGTGCTGCTACGTTAACTGTACCAGAAAGAATTATGCTTAGAGATTTAAAATAGATTGGTGACAAAATAACGCAATTTATTCCACGCATTACTACTTTAAAGAAGCATTCATCGTAAAAATGAGATGTTACAAATGTTTTTATTCATAATATCGCCTTGGTAACTACCTGTTCAAAAATGTGCGTGCTTTTAAGAAAAGAAAACATTTTGCAATAAGAGTCAGCACCAAATTCAACAATTAAATGTTCAAAATTTCTTCTTCTGGTCTGGGTGAACCATACGAGTTCTAATAACAATATTCTTCTCTAACAGCGTTTGCAAATATTGTTGCGTCCCATCCGTGATAGTACGAAGGGCAGAAGGGCAAACAAGGGCATTGTGAGGTGGCAAATGCAAACAATTCCTCCGTAGTGCTCTGCGAAAGGGCCGAGGGGGTGTGTCGAGTAACGGATGGCCCTTATCTAATCTCTGCAGGCGATTTCTGAGCAGTGAACGTCCTCCCCACGTTGGCACCCCGACCACGTCAGCAGACAGCGGTATTCCCATCATGATTTGCTGCATACGTAATGCCCATATTTGTGTGTGTGTTGCCGAAATTGAAATAATATCGTCGTATTTGTATTAACATTATAAAAATATGACTCTCAGTAGCTCAGTGCTTTTGTTTTCTATGCTCGGATCCTGGGATCTACATCTTTTAGAAACAAAATTTTGGACATTGAGCTTAAAAACCTGGTGAAAGGAAATTGAGATATCCCCATATTTAATAGTTGTGAAAACGTAGTAAGAAAGCCACGTGGCCTGGCGATGATATGCGATAAAGTGTTGACTGCTTGTCAGCATCGAAAACCGTTGATAACGTAACTTCGACTTAGCTAGTACAAGAAAAACTCGGATTTGATATTATTACTACGGAAGTAATCGTCATTTACGCTAAATAAAGAACGTATTTTCTACTTCTATGCACATTTTAATGATTTCCTATACTTAAACTGAAAGAAAACGACGAAAAATTTAAACTATCGACGTTTGGGAATGTAGACAGTTATCAGCTTAACACTCATAACAATATTTTTGTTGAAGTGATGGCGGGAGTCACAGTTATATGACGCATGCCACTCGCTAATTCTAAATGACACGGGAGGTGAAAATAAACATTGCATCCATCAAATAGTAACATCTTTAAATTATTTGCATTTTGATATTTACATTGTCAATAATTCTATTTATAAAACAAAAGTGTTTTATTTGCAATTCCAATAAGTGACGATAGATTTCCAAGAATTTCCCGAGTTACTCACTTAATAAGAACGATATAAGTCGTCCAGAGGGAGTCGTAGCGATCTCGAACTGAAGGATCGCGGGTTCGAGTGACGCCTCGGGCATGGTTGTATTTGTGTTCGTCCTTTCACCCCCTATCATCACCATATCATGTCATCTTCATAGTTATCATAACTTTAAATACAATAGTGGTCGCTAGTGTCCTAGTTGATGATACGACCTTAAAAAAAAAAAGAACGATATAAGATCGAAAACTTGCTGTAACTAATAGCTGATCTGTTGCGTGTCGCAATACGGAGGGATCGGAACGAGACGCGTGTGTCATGGCAGCTTGCAAGAGGGCGCCGCTCTGATGGCGAGTGCAGCGGGGCCTCCGCTCCCACCCACGCCCCGCGCTGCGCATCACTTGGCCCGCTCTGCGCGCGCGCCCGCGGACAATAGCAACTCTCGCAGCGCTACGCTCCTCGCCCGCACTGCCTCCACAGGCTTCTGGCGCCCAGAAGAGGGGGGAGCGTTCGCGACTTAGTTATTTCGAGACAGAGAATACTGGTGTGCCTCTGGTGTGCCAGAATAAATGAATAGGTGAAAACAAAAAGGTTCGGCGTCTCATTTTACCGAGATGAGTTAACGGTGGGAAAATGTTCTTAAAATATAAATTCAACTTTCTGTGCATAAAAGTTCGTTGTCCGTGAACTCTGTGACGTCTGTAGAGTATCCTTCAACTATTAATGTTAAGAAAAAAATCGATGTTCGAAACTTGGAACCTTTTTGCTTGCTCTTCAAAAAGTTGAAGCTCCTGAACATTAAACGTTTTTGTTTTCTCCGATTCAAATGTTTCAAATTTCTCGGGCCAGTAGGGGGTCGAAGATAGGCACTTTTTGCTTATGCATATATCGGGGAAATCTCTTTAAACGAAAGACAGACACGTCCCCTGTTGGCCGTACAACTCAACTTGTACTGATGTTTGGCAAGTTCATGAAATATTTTGACCACGTCACAAGTACCTGCAGATACCTGCTACCACGCAGATGTACCTGCGAAACATCAGTGCCAGGTACGTTGCCTGCCAGTCAGAGTCAACATTACACGTATTATTACATCGTAATAAGATTTCTCATCACATGTTCACTGGAAAAAAAAGTTATCGTCGCCGATCCCCCTAAATGCCTGTAACCTTTATTATGCGACATCCTGTAAACTCGCTCCCTCACCGCCGCTGGCGTAGAATCGTAGGCATCGCTTGAGAAACGCTCGGCGAGCGCGAGGTGGGGCGTTGTCAAGCGTTTCGCCAGCTCTTCGTGTCTCTCCTCACCGGTTTCGACAGAGTCGCGGAGATAAGGCGGTCTGAATGTGTTTCTAAAAGCGCCTGGCGGTTCTTGGCCCCTGAACGCGGAGCGGCGACGAGTAAATTAAGAAGACCTACCACAACCTCGTTGGGGAGAATAGAAGCCGCTCCTGGTCAGGTGCCCGTGTGCCAACGACGTCGCGCCAGGTGGAGTCAGACCCTCATGGACGGACACGTCCCTCCGAAATGAGTACCACGTCTGAGTTAGTGCCTGAGATCCATCCCTGTCTTATACAAGCCCCTCTCCGTCTCTTTTGTTCGTAACTGACTGCCTGACACACAAGTGCCTTCATATAAGGAGAACACTAGGTTACCTCGGCGAATGATAAGAAAGAAGTGTCTCTAAAAATGGTAGATAAGAAAACAACGAGAACTTTCGTTCCAGCCTTTCATAAAACAGTTCTTCTATCAAGAGGTCCATAACAATAACTCATCTAGAAAAATCCCGAAGCATCTGGAAGGTTCTGGAATCTAACATGATAGTGTAGATCATACCTAATAAAATTTTTTTCAATAATCTCTCTTCATCAGCATTCTTAACATTTACAGTTGTCAACAATATTCATAAATCATAACTCACTTCACAACTTGTTTTTTTCAATCATCAGTACTTTCACTTTAATTTACATACGTTAGAACAACGATGCAATACTTAATGCCAGAATCTGAGTCATTCAAGCCTTCAATAATGCTAGATGCTGAAGTGTGAAATCGCTATTATCACGTTGGTTAACTTTCTCTCTCCTGTCAAAAAAGTGTGAAAACAGTGAATGAAAAACACCGAAACAAATGCAATGTTTCTGAGACGGACAGCTCTGTTTAGTTTAGTGGTCAATCTGCAAGAAGAAAATCATGAAATGTTTGCGTACGTAGTATTTTAACATCTCAATATATGGATTGCTCTCAAGCGAATTTGTGTAATGAGTTATGAAGATAATAATTATGATGATTTATGGGCCGTATAGTTAACAAACACTGATGGTTCATTTTCTGATGCAAAAACGTATACTGATTTCTCTTATTGAACGAAAATACATTCAAATCATGTTGATATGGCTGCAAGATGAATAATCTGAAGTATGAATAAATGTGCCTTACGTGCAATGACGGGGCGGAATATAGTTCATTCATGCTCAAACGTGGATGACTAGCATCCCACTAAGATGACATGATATCAGGATAGCATGAGAAGTCATATCTTTTTGTTTGTTTTGATTAGTGTTTTGCGAAGAAATAATACATTACCGAACTTAGTATCGTCGTTTACGCAGCCGGGGAATATTTCTCAGCGACGTAGTACGACAACGTAGGACATCTAACGGCAGGGAACCGTCTGGTATTGTTCATATATAATGACAGTGACTAGTTAATAGTTTCAGTAAATCAATAAAAACGCGAGGTTTAAGTAGAAACAAAATCTTAAAGAATTATTACTGACAATAATTAGTGAATTTACTGCGGCGTACACAGGCGAAATTGATACAGAGATTTTTAACAATAATGGATGATTCATCTTGCGCTTCTACGAAGAACATGTTCATTTTCAAATACATGACATTAAAAAAAACAAATTAATTTAACTGAATTGAATATCAATCAAAAATTGAATGCCTATCAAATTCAATTGAATGTCAATTATATTCAATTGAATATCAATCAAATTCGATCGAATATCAATCAAACTCAAATTAATATCAATCAAATTCAATTGAATACCAATCAAATTCAATTGAATACCAATCAAATTCAATTGAATTGCAATCAAATTCAAATGAATATCAATTAAATTCAATTTAAAATCAAGCAAATCAAATTTAATATTAATGAACTTAATTTGTAAGCTGTAACAGTTACGAAACTCCAATAAAAACATCGATTTTACATATTAGTGGTGGTCGTGGTGTCTCGCTTTCCTCTCCAGCGCCCGCCCCTCGCCTGCGACCGCGCGCGGGTGGGCGCTGGAGCGGCAGCCGCTGCGGCCACGTGGGCCGGCGCCGCGTGACGCGTCGCGCCACGCCGGCCGAGCGGAAACCGCGCCGAGACGCGCCGAATCGCGCGCCACTCCGCGCCGCCCCAGGGCCCCGCCCGCCGCCCGCACTCCGCGAGTGAAAGTCACGCGGCAGCGGGAGAGGCGTCTGTGCGAGCGGGCCCCGCTTCCGACAACCGCCCGCCCACTGCCCGCCGCCCTTCACCGGCTCGCCCACACGTGACCCTCCGCACGGTGTGCGCGCGCCGCCGCTCTTTACCGCTGCGCGCCGCCCCCGTTGCCCGCTTCACCGCTTCGCCTCGCGCTCCTCCGCCTCGGCCGCCCGCCCGACCCGACCCCGCACCTGGCAATCAGCGGGACCCGGGGCGCGATGAAAAATGACTGCTCTTTGCCTCGAACCAAAGTGAATGTTTTTCTATTCCGATGCGGTGAATGTTATGATCGTCTGGAATGAGGTCAATAGGCAGATGTGGCCTGGCAATGGCAAGGTTACGGCGTTCTCACGTTGTTGCAAGCAATTTTTGTAGTTTAATAAATTTAATTTTATACTTATTTAATAACCTTTAAATTAAGGACTCCAAACCTTTTGAAAACGGTGATTGAGTGATTTTAATGATTATCTAATGATATACGTGCTTCTAGGTAATTCACATTGTTATGCCCACTAGTTAGTGTAAAGACATTCATATGTACGTTATTTTTTACTTTGCTCTTTTCTGACTTCTCAATATATTCATTAATATCTTTTAAGTTTCCCATTTATTGAGGTTTTCGGAATCTTCTGAACTTCGAATAGAAGGCGCTGAGAGAGGAAATTTCAGCATATTTGTAAAGAACGTTCCCTCATATTGTAGGGGTATGAGAACAGGCGAAAAAACAATATCTTTCCCGTAGTAAAATTGGGAAATGTGTTCTCAGGCAATGCCTGCTTGTTCCAACATTTACGCTCTGTATATTGGTTCCCAATTATTACACACGCAGAGAAGTGGTCGCTTCATACTTCACAATCTAAAATTGTATACTTCGTATTCGCAGCTTAGCTGTATGATATTTCAGAAGAATTACATTTACCAACGCTCCAAAAACGATCAGGTAAATGATCAATGGCTTGGCATACTGCAATATAAAATAGAACTTCAAAATTCAAATATGCACACTTGTTTCTTTGCAAATTAATCAATGTACAGAACAGCCAGAAATCAGCTCAGACATTTGAATACTCTACTCGATAAGTAAGGAAATGTAAAATGAGAGGTATACATAAGATAACAATCCAAAAAATGCAAAAAAATCTAACAATAAAAATAAGAAAAAACGATGTAGTGAAGTACTATGTAAGAGGTAAATCGTTCAGTAAAATCTACATTCAATCAATTTCCTAAAGTGGAAAAACTACGCGAAATATAGTAGAGCTTTACAGCTAGATAATCAGATGTAAATAGAAATGGACACTGAATCTCAAGAATGATCAAAAAGTATCGGAAAGGGAACAGTAAGTACCAACTTACTTCGGTATGCAAACAGCTATTTTGCACATTTTTACGGGACAAGAAGTGAAATCAATGTTTAATTCACATTAAAACCAATTGAAGCTAAACATCGGAAGATTAAATATTTCATTTGGAATTTCTTCTAACACCTGTTGATACCTTCGATGCAACCATTGCACAACGTTCAGTCACGGTTACTGAACAAGCGACCCTGTAACAGAGATGGCGGCCATATTCATTTTTTCCTGACGCCGACGCGGCGAACGGTGGTTACAAGTCACTCCGAAAGCGCTTATAGCATTAGTCAGTGATATTAAAGCATGGCACTCAAGGATAAAAAAGCACAAAGTATATACGTAACACACGTTACTAAAATTAAAACATATAATAAAAAATCATAATAATAAAGATCCGTTTTTCTGAAATTTTTTGTTTATTTTCAATATTCATCTTCGTGAAGACAGATGCTCAAATATCAGTTGCTACAATATTTTCTTTTACGCCCACGAAAAATATTGAAGTTAAAAAAGGACATTTGATTTAATAATAAGGCTGAGACTTCAAAAGTATAAATACATAATTATATTCACAACGAAATTCAATAGTTGAGATACCATGAATATTCAACATTTAGGAGATACATTATTAAAAGATTCTTAAGAAATCTTTCGAAGCAAATTATATGACAATTCTTGCTTATTTTAAAGAAAGTCGAACTAAATGTGGATTTTTAATAACTTACTTATACCTATTCAAATTACAGAGAAATATTTTCTTATTTATATTATTCATTCACGCATATTTAGGCAAGAGCTCCCCATTAATTTACAAAAGTTCTTTCGTGCTCATGAAGTTTTATCTTAGAAACATAGAGAGGACGTTCTTGTAGATCAAAGGGAAACAATCTGCAAATTATTAACATAATTTTGCAGATCGTGTAAAAGCTCCCTCACGTTTCCGCAGATGTACGAAACATATTTTGCTTCTCACTTCCTTTTTGACCCTTCGCGCCCTTCGCTCCATTTCGGTACAGTATGAGTGGTGGAGGCGGCGGGGGGGAGAGAGGGGCTTTTGGAGAGCCCGCAGGCGGCGCTTTCGCGGCACAGCGGCGCGGAGCGGAACCGCCCGCCCCTCCCCTCCCGTCCCTCCTCCCCTCCCTCCCCCAGCCACAGCTCCGCAGCTCCACTGGCGCCGCCGATCGATCTTGCGATGCGGCGGGGCGTGGGCAGCGCTCGCCCAACAAGGAGGACCACAATGCAACGGAACAGTCGGAGGAAGGAAAATCTCCCGACAACTACCGTTTCATAACACAATAACAACACAAACTTACTACGTGTGAATGAAATTCATTTTTAAGCGTCTTTGTGGTTCATGGGTCATGTTCTGGGTCGTTGTGGCAAAACTTACAGAAGTCCATATGAGAGGAATTCAACGTCTGCAAGCGTGTGGCTTTTAATAAGGTGTGGGAATAGACAGTACAGCGCTACCTGTTTATTGAACGCCACCGTCATAACGAAATAGACCGAGAGCAGGACCGTTAGTTCTCTCAACATCTTCGTGTTAAACACACGGCAGAGTACCATACCCCCGAGTGGATTTGACATGAACTATTGTCGAATACAGCGCCGTGAGGTTTCAGGAAATCTAGCCAAGTGTTCTTATTTTTTAATAAAACTGGAGATTTGGGTGAGCTCCCGATCACAACTCTCCGGATTTACTTGACGGGAACAGGCGGAACGGCAGGTAGTGCAAGAAAATCAACAATAACTGTAGAACTTAGGTAACTCGGAATCGTAGTTAACTTGAACACTTTAATCCGACCAGTTTTGGAAAAAAATATGTTGTTTAGTGTGGTAAATTAATTTTTATTTTACAGATAAATCGCGATTCTCGGTAGGTAAATTACTCGAATTCGCTTTCTAGTGGTCGATTTGATTGCCCTCACATCACTTGCACACCCTCACCTTCCCCTCCCCTGCCTTCAGCAACGGCCACCCGCAGAGAACATACGGGAAGGGGAGGATGTGGGCCTGGTGATCCGGGCTTTCATAGGGCCACATAATGGTTTCTATCAATGTATACTGTGCACGCATATTAAAATATTTTTAGGTGAAAGTGTACTGATAATTATTAAACTCCATTAAACATGTTTGGGAAGTTCATGTTCTT
This sequence comes from Gryllus bimaculatus, assembly GCA_017312745.1. Taxonomy (NCBI): domain Eukaryota; kingdom Metazoa; phylum Arthropoda; class Insecta; order Orthoptera; family Gryllidae; genus Gryllus; species Gryllus bimaculatus. The sequence goes on from BOPP01000035.1 coordinate 7,044,192, forward strand.
TTTTTATCGTTTTCTCCCCTCATTCTCTGAATAACCTGGATTTTTGTTAGTTCGGAGAAGCCCCGGCTGCAGTTGATTCGGGTTAATGAGGTTCTACCGTATGAGGAAGCGCCCTTCAGCCAACGAAATAAACTTTTTCCTTCTCTTCCAAGATCTGACACTTCCTTTTGGCCAGACCTTTCATGTATTGCCTTAACATCGTTATTTATTTCCTCATGGTAGGTTCTTCCCAACTTAAACTCGTTGGTAATACGCCACAACGAGAAAGACGTCAGGAGGCAAGACGGTAAGTGTGTCACTACATGAATACATCCAGCGATACATTTTGTTTTCGCATGCAGCATATCAACTCTCTAACGATTTAACACTTTTCAAGAATAATCTGTTCGACCCTAATTTAGCTTGGAACGTAAATTTATCGTGGCAAATTTGGAATATCTTACTTTTGAAAGTGGCGTCACAATCTCGCACCGATCTGAATGGCAGATTTCCTACTTAACTAATCTTTCGCATGTTATCGCTTTCTTCTGATGACGAACCTGTTCTGGACTTCTTCAACATGAGCAGTCGTACTATCATCGGATTTCCATTAAGCTAAGCACTAAGACTGTATACTGGAGTAGTTCGAGAATTTTCATCTATTTTTTGGAACAACTTTTGCATAAAACAAACACAATAAAGTAATTTGAGTTTTGATAGGATAAATGTTGTATGTAACAAAATGCATTCTTCCATAATTATCAATCCCTATGTTGTCGTATAATATCGTACGCTTCGAGAAATTGGAGTATATAAAAGTAAATTAGAGTAAATGTAAGTAATTGGAGTAAAAAAAGCATTATTGTATAATGCTTTTTTGAAAAATGTAATCATCGATACACATAGGCTTGAATAGACGTATTGAGGTAAACTCGAGGCGATAATAACCTCGTTTGCGGAGGCAGCTGTAGTGGCAAAGCGAACCAGGGACAGTTACGTGACTTCAACACGCCACCTACGTGTCTCGTACGTGTGCAACTCACACGTCTAAGGTGACCTCCACCAGCAGTCTTCAATATGAAGCTCTACTTCTTGAAAACAACGTGAAGAGTTGTGCCAGCCTTTTTCTAATTCCACTCACGTCTGCCGTGGCAGGACGGCTGACAAGCTGACACGTCACGCCGCGTGTTACGCAACTCGGCGGAAAGGAACAGAGATCATTCACGTGTAATCAAGCCGACAGTATGCGCATTCAGATGGTGTTGGAAACGGCAGAAATATCACAACCTTTTCATTTCACTGAGTACTTTTTTTTCTGCAAGAAGCCTTCTCGCTTGCTAAAAACGTCGACACGAGACAGCATTCCAACATTTTTCTCGAGTTTGTTAACAACATAATTACTACATTAAGGATACAATAATATTCAAGGACACCCAATCCGATGGAAAATCAATTTCAAAATGCAGCAGAGATTTCGGCAAAAAAAACTTCAGAGAAGACAAAATTATTATATTACCTAATTCATTGTATTGTATTATAATATAACTGGTATAGCATTTTAATCGTAGTTTAATGTTCTACGTTATAGTACACGTTTTAACACAAAATGGTGCGTTGGTTCCGGTTTTAGGGTGCGCCTGGGTTTTCTGCTGCTCGCAGACAACGTAAATTATAGAGAAGTGTAGAGTAACTGTCGCTATAAAACGTTCATAAAGGAAATATTATATTTTGTGTCAACTCCCAAGAAACTATCGACCAGCGACCTGTGAGTCGAAACATCTGGGCGACCCAACGCTGCACCGTTAGCGCATGTGCCAGGCGGGGCGTAACTACTCCCACGTCAACAAAGATGTCGCGCGCGTCGCGTCGCGTCGCCTTGTTGCCACGCCATTATGTCATCTCCGACGACAATTTGGAACAACTCTGAGGCTCGAGAGGTGTTCTGTTAACGTGATATGCAGGGATTAGGTGGTTAAGATTGGAATGTTTTATGCCTGCTCTTTAAACATTTCTTTTTTTAACAGTCCCAACATAACCTTGCAAAACATTAAAAAATATTTATTTAAAAACTATAATTGTTTTCAAATATTTAAATGCCCTGGATTCGAATTCATTTACTTTTTTCTAAATCATTAATATTTCCAAAGCAGTAAAGGTACAAATGTAGCTATCTTTATCTGTAATTTATAGGACTTCACGATTTGCGGCAAAGACCTTGGACCTCTTGCATACCTAGGTGCACAATAGAGATGTGAAGAATTGCACCATGATTATTTTTCGGAATGTGAGTTTTTCTAGTTTGTAAATAAAGAGTGCGAAAATCAAGTTCGAGGACAGCTTGTAAAAGATTTGTGGAGCAGCAAATTGATGTCTATACACTGTTGGAGTATCTGACGACAAACTACAGGAAACGCCACCTTGTTGTGTTCGAATCGGAAATCGAATTCATGGATTCAGACCTCGTTTCCCAAATTGCTCAATCCGATAATGCAGTGTACGATCACGTAACCGACGATCTACAAGTATAAGGCGTCAACGCCAGGATTGCGTCCGAGTGAAGTATATTTACAAAATATGTTTTTTCAAGCTGAAATCAGTCGTGTTGCGACACATTTTCAGCTTATGTCATAAAACACTATATTAACCATGAATCAGAACAAGATTACTCACCTTGACAGCAGTTTTACATAACGTCCGTGTATCACAGGTAAAAAAGTATGGGCAAAGCATGAAGGATCTCTCTACATCCCAGTAACAACGTTTTCCAAAAATTACCACTACCTTCCTCCTAGGCGGAAAAGCAACCTCCCACTTTGCATACGATCACGCTTGCGACGGACCTCTTCTACCCACCACAGAAATATGGACCTCCGCCCTCTTCAACCATCACCCACTCTAATCCACTTCCTCCACCTCCCGACGCACTTCAATCTAACAGTAAAATCGATTTTAAGAATTGCGTATCACATTTGCCTGTGGATGTCCCAATAACCTGTTTTATGCGTGATTACTTAAAATCCCCGAAAGGCTCTACACGAAAGGGTAGTGAATACAGAAAACCCTAAATGTGAAATGCACCTCTAGGCGAACGCGTGACGTAGTCTCACTCACTCCGAACGGGTCCTTACGCGTTGCTCCCACCACGCGCGCCTATCAGCTGCAATTCGCCTCCCAAACGACCGGGCCGCGTGACGTTTTTGCCTCCGACGCCTCTCGGGGCCGACGCGTTTATCTGACGTGCGCGCCGCGGGGGGCGAGGGAAGCGGGGGCGGGGGCGGGGGCGGGGTGGCGGCAGACGGCGGAAGCACGTGGGCGCTGCTGCTGACGTCCCTGGTGACGCACGGCGCCCCGCGCACCTCTCCGCTCCGGCAGATAGCGCCGCCCGCCGCGCCTCTTCTTCCCTTCTTCAATGGCCGAAGATGGGAGTCGAATAAACGTAGAGTACGATTTATTTACTCGTGCGCTCGATCAGCTGTTGCTGTCTCATCCAATCAGGAGCTTAAAGTGACGTCGCTATGGGGATGTTCAAGCTCCCGATTGGATAAAACCGTGAACACCTGATTTACGTCAAGTGCACCGTTAAATAAATCCTAGTATAGTTATCTGGATTTCATTACGCTGTAATTTGTCGTGTAGGTCGGTGTCGTTCAATACTTTTCGTAATACTGCGCCGAATCCACTTAACGCGACCAGACAGTGCCACTATTAACGGCCGGCATGCGTTAAGGATTTAAAAGCCCACAGACAGTTTAGAAAAATCGAAATAAATGAGTTCTAGCTAATGATGACGTATGAATACACTTATTCCAAGAAATGGTAATTCTTGTTTTGATGACATTTTTATTAGAAGATAGTATCCCACCGCCGATAACAGACCTGGTTGGGTTTTTTTCTTTTTGATTTTAGATCTAATGTCGGAAACAACTATTTAGTAATACCAGCAGTATAGCTCTGAAGAACGCCACAGCAAGATGGCCGAAACGTCTGTCCAATCAACGGAGACGCGGCTCATCCCGGATAGCCAAGAATACTTTTAGTAATACCCGATTTCTCATAACAAAAAGTCTTATGTATATCAAATATATTTTATTGGAATATGTGGCCTCAAACGCTATCTTTTGCGAAAGCGAAATGGTTAACTCATTTGTTTCGATTGTTCTTAAAGCCGGCGGACTCTCAACGTTTATGAAAATAAAAAGTTTGATACAGACATCATAATGAAACGACAATCGCGTATGCACCACTAAGCGTCAAACGTGTGCCATTAAATATTTTATCTAATACGGACACGGTCATTTTAATTTCATTTGGTAATAGGTATATTAATCAACCTCTAGACACTGAAGGTGTGTGTTTCGACCATAAAGATCGTTTAGTTCGTTTTATTGATTTGGAGTAACCCTCAAGCGTGGTAAGTTTATTACGTGTAGGTATATAATAAAAGTTCGCAGTTCTGTTTAAAAATGGATCAATATTGTAAAACTTAAGAATTAATAATCAGAAGAAATCTTTGAAATTATGTTTAGTAATTCTCTTTATTTTCTTTTATATTCATGGCAAAAAAATAGTGTTTTTATGAATCCAAAAGAACACGCGTTTCTTAAGGTTCATAATAACACTCGAACGGGAGAGTCCGGGAAAGGTTTCTGATGAAAAAAGGATAATATTAGTTTTCTATATTTTATGATGTATGGTAAATGCCTGTGAATTTACAACTACTCTTCATTCTTATGTGTACTTTAACTGGCGTTACGGCACCAATGAAGATACAATCCTAAACAAATGCCGGTCGTCAAGAGCACTTTTGTATTCCTCTTTTAGTTTGCGTTATGTCGGTGTAATAGTACTACGGTATTATGAAAATGAATATATGCGGAAAATTGAATGGAAGTTAGACGTCTACTGGGTCAATTTCACATTGAATAACAAAATTAAAACAAATTAGGATCTATTTTTGCGAAAAATTTGAAACTGTATAGGAACCTTCCCCTCTACAAGCAATAATTGGACTGGACGCGATCGGGTGGGGCCTACACGTACGTGGAGGGGTGAGATCGGGCACATTAGCTTGCGTTTGGTCGGATGGGCGGGCAAACGCTGTTAACAACGGGGAGAGACACGCTTGTGAAAAAATAACACATATTACGAATCAACGCTCTAACAAATCGTTTTATATCGAAGGTTATAGATCGAATTTTGGCAGTAATGCCATATTGTATTCAACGCGGAATATTTCATACAACCAAAATATTATCAAATTACCTGATATATAATGATTAATCCAGTGTTGAAAGGAGACAATCGAGACAATTGAACGGACAACAGGAAGGACAAATATCGGGTCGGAGGAGATGAAGGAATTCTGCGGAATTTTTCGATGCGTCTATGACCAGACGTCCGTTAATACGAGTGGAGTGGCGATAACAAACCAGATGGTCGTAATGTTGGGCGTATCTGAAGAAGATAGAACGACGACCTAAATATATAACCTTAAAAGGGTGTTGGAAGTGGGGCCGGTCTGCTAAAATTGAACCATTTTGATGACAGATCATAAAAACAATTGGTAGCTGCCTGTAGGTATTACCATCTATTACATTCAGAAGTCTACTGCAGTGACGACTGGAAAAAATCTCCTAATAGAAGAACTCGTATCGTTATGGTCATCAACATTATTATACTCATGAAATTACACAAGAAAGAAAAACCGTTAACAGTTTGGAATTTCCTTCTGACAACAAACTTGATGTTGGAAGATGCTGGAAAACAGTTTGCAAGATTCATTATAATGAAAACATAGTATATCAATATTCCTAATCATGTAGAGGTTAGATGACCACTGCTTCCCGTTATTTACTTAATCTTTACGATAATCAAACGTCGACTAATTATATCACACGTGGTTCAGTAGAGACGCGTGGACATTGGGATATAAAGTACGAATGAATGCCTGTTCGGATCATTGTTCTCTCAATTTCATTAAATCTGTACGTCTATTGCATAAGAGACTTCGATTATCCCTCGCCATAAAAACTATAGTTCATATAAACCGATAGCTGTATAGAGACTTTTTTCATCCCTGAAGTGTGTTATGCCTGTAATCTTCATCAATGCTCGGCGGCTCAATACACAGATACCAACGTATACGACATGTAAAAGAAAACGAATCATACTAAATTATTCTGTACTTAATTGCAGAGGCATTAAAACTGTAATTCTTTGAAAACACAGTGAATTTGCAAGAATATAAAAAAAAACATTTTGTTCCAACGATACATTAAAGAACCTTTTTTAAGTTGATCAGTACGTTACAATAGAACAGGCACGAAACGAATATAATTAATAAATATATTCGTTTAGTGTGTGCATTATTGTAAGACGAACAAAATTAATTAATAGCGAGCTGAACGACGGGGGAGTAGTTCTTTTAAGGTCCGATTGAAGGGTTGAAAGTGAAGTATACATGCTTATAACAACATCGCACATGAAGAATCCAAAAATCACACTATAATGAAATAAGCAAATATAAACAAAAAAAAGTAGTCCTATATTTTCGAGTATCTTTTCTTCCTGTGCCTGGTCTTCACAAGTATACCTACACGAGGGAAAAACTCTGTTTTATTGCTAGATGGTTGTGCGCATTATGGCAATGCTGTTACGACCAATACTTTCACAGTAGGAAGAGACTCGCTTTCCGTGCCTTTAGTTCTCCGCACCACCTATGCTTTCCATACGGCCGTCGTTCACACGCGTGCCGGCTGCCGTGATCCATCTCGATTAACGGCCTGCACGCGAACCAGTCCGTTCTCGTGCTCCTCGGGCATTTCGTGATACAATAAAGAACTGCTAGAAAACTCCATTCATTAGCTCGAATATTTGTGGTATGTTTAAAAAGATACAACGAAATTCGTCGTTCACATTTAAATTTATTCTTTGTGTAGGTTCTTTAAGGCGTTTCTCATTTTCATGACGATCGCAGGATTTAATTTGAAATGTATATACATATATTCAACAATCGTAGTTGTTTTCAATGTTTTATTGCAAATCTCTCTTGTGAGTAGAAAATTCGAAAATGGCAAACTAAATTCTTCTGAAACAAGTAAAAAACGAAGTAAAGTAATGAATTACACATTGTCAATAAAACATAGTCATAAATCTTATCATTTAGTTAATAGCGCTTCTTTGAACTTCAATTTTTTACGCAACGACAATTAGTCGTCCATCAGATGCTAAGAGACAACCTCCATGATATTACATCACAATGAAACTCCATGTCAAAAATTATATTCGAAGGCACCAATGAATGTAAAAACACACAAAAGATATAACAGTTGTTGTAAATACGTAGGCATTTACCCTACATCATAAAAAAATAGAAAACTAATACATAATTTCTTGTTCAAAAATATTGCTCAGGCTCTTCAAACATCGATAGCGTTGTTGAAATAGTTACTGGAACACAATTTAAACGCCAGATATGACTCTTATGGCATGACAGAGACTAACATTTGTCGCAAAGGCTCGTAAGACATCAGAGTTATCAAATCTCAATCTTCAGTCCGTGTCCTTCGCAAGGTACTCGCATGTAACACATTCAGAGAAAACGAAAAATAACAAACTAACAATTCAGAGAAGACTTGAGAAAACATTCTGAATAGCAAAACCGCAAAGTGTTTCAAGGAAACATAATGTTGATGTGGCCTTGGAGCATGTGATACGATTGCAGATGTTCAAACAATCCACCCTCAGCCGAGAAGAATTTGCTCCCGCCGTAAAAAGGAAATTTAGAGTGATTTAAAATATAACGTTTGTGACATTTTAGATTAAAAACACTGGTGTCATTAAAGTTTCTTAATACTGGCATGTTACTTCGATAAGAAGCAGCTCTTAACAGCCAGCGTCCATTAATATTTTTAACGGCCGGCATCCGTTAACATGTTTAACGACCGGCGTCTGTTAAAAGAGTGCAAATGAGGTAGCTAAAGAAAGCGTGTGAATATTCCTATTCCTTCTCTTATTTATATGATCTTCCTTATAAAAAGGTGGTACTTACGAGAAGAGTTAAACGACGCACGATCGTTATCACAAATAACGGACTTGGTCGGTTATTGAGCGGTTTCATCGGCCTAATACCGATAATAACTATGTGTTTGACTTGGAGGCCAAGCACTGGAAGGAGACGGCGGGACGCCCGCGCCAAAAAATAAATAGTTAAAATAAACGTCGGATAGATTAGTATGTACTCTGCTTCTGACGGCAGGTTTTCCCCCTTCAGGAGTTTTTTCCTGAACCGTACCTTATGGTCTCTTTTCCACGGCTTTGATGCGATGGAGAGACCATTTGGGGTGAATACCAAAAGCAATCGCAAGATTATAACACGAAAGGATGTAGGTATTGTAATGGCTTAAAGACCTTCGGCCTAGCCACATAGGATCAAGTAAGCTAATTTGTTTGTAATAATAACCTATTAAATAAAATAAAATAATAACTATGTCAAGTTTGAAATCTGAGATACGTTTCTCAGCCGGAAGAGCCTGTACGACAAACTTAACTCGGCAGGCGCGACGGGCTCTGCGCTCCCGCGCGCTGAGTGGCCTGATTCAGACACCAAAAAGGCCAACGGCGGCGTCCATTTGGCGCAGCGCAACAACTTCCGTGAGGGCACGGTGCGGCGGCTGTCTCGTCCGTAGCGCAGCGCCCCCCGGGGGGTCGGCCCGCCGCCAACGGCGCCTCTCCACTCCTACACGAGCAACTTGTGCGGGAATAGAAGGGGGTGGAAAGGAGGGCGTGGCGTTGAGCAGGACACGCGGAAGAACGTAGTCGCGACGTAGAAGGAAGTAGGCGATTCTATTCACATATGCAATCAATTAAATTCTACATAAATTGGGAGTATCTCTAGAATGTTTATTTCCGTACTTTGAAATTTTAAATCAAGTTTACTGCCCTCTTGTCCTATTTTTAAAACGTATGTCACATCAAATCAATTGTTCATTGTAAATATCAAATCAATATAATATTGCGGAGAGTTTAGAAACATTGCGAGAAAGTGTGTGCTTTGGCAGCACCACTAGTCTATATTTTTACACGGTTGTGAATAACGAGGAGCCATGTGGGCGTAAAAGGAAGTGCGCGATTCGTTTCAAGAACAAGGTTTGGTTTTCGGCGCTTAGGGTGATTTGAGATCGCGAGTATTAATATTCTATTTATATCACTTCTAAATAAAAAGAAAATATATCGGATTTGTACCGGTTATAAGACATCATAAACCCAAATCCCAAACATTAGCTACTGCTGGGTACACATACCTTACAGGGGCGTGTTAAACCGGTTTAACACACACACACAATACAATTTTGCCTTGTAGAAAACAGCAGGTGCACTTTCAACTTGCAACACACGTTACCGTACAGAACTTGAAAACGGTGTATTCAAAGTCCTAACTCCCGTTAAAGATCTGTGAATCGTGTTTCTCAGATCGTAATAAACCAAATTACCAGTTTTTGAACCTCTTACTTCATTTTAGATGTTTCAGATTTTCTCAGTACTCCCACTCTAGAGCACGGATGGTGATACACTTGCAGACTAGAAATCTATGTTAAATTAAAACGACTATCTATCACTTTATGCGATTTAATGGCGCGGATTTAAATCTTAATTAAGTTTATTCATAAACGCTTAAGAATATTACTAAGTTTACCGGCGAGACCTGGAGAAAACACCTGATGCAACACCGTTCAGGGCCTAATTGTTCAGAGTTGGATTCCAGAAAGAAGCAAATTTCACTTTTAAAAGAATGATTTACAAAACGAGAATTGTTCGCATAGGCAACTACTAGAAGATATTGTAGGATCCGTGGTGTGTTACAATTACCTTCCACACTACAGTTACAACGCAAAAGCATCTAAACGCGGGCTTTGAACACATCTGCGCTCCACACAGAATGGTTACAGCAGTTGCGGACTGCGCTACGAACGAAGCAAGAAGAAAGTTCAGGCTTCGACTTCGCTTTTCAAACGCCGATTCTCTCCTACGGAACCTGATGACCATTATAAAAGGGATTTGTTGCCCACCTCAAACGCAAACGAGCTCGTTAGTTATTCCACGCGTGCCGTATATTCTCTTCCCGCTCCGAAAGCGCGGGTTTCTCTTGCACGTGCCGCTCAACGAAAACGCTCCGTGACCTCGAATCTAATGCGTAATCTAAATCCGTTGCTACGCGTTGGGACGAGGTCAGCTTTTGTTTGAACTCCGGATGAAAATATGCGACGGACTGCGGCGGAAAAAAAGCACGTGTAGGACAATAACGCTGCTCGATATAGAAACAGACGACTGTTTCAGCCGGCTACATCTAAGCAGATGGCTGCGGTATAGAGATCTGTAAACTTCAGATCATTATGTTTGTTGAATAATGACATATAGTAATACACATGTTTGTAATTAGGAGAATATATTCAATATCAGATTATAAATATATTGAATTAACTAGCAATATAAGCCAAATTAAATTTTCTATGATAAATCATTATTATGATTCATTTACCTGTAATTATTTTTTTAGCAATGTTCCATTATTAATGAATTCCCAACTCCCGCAATATCCGCAATAAACGTTCACAGATATTAAAACTTCCATTTAATTATAATTATTTATTTCGATATGAGTTGGAAAAATTTTAATTATCACGAAAACAAGTATCGAAAAATAAATGTGCGAAGCGCAGGCCTATTTGCAAAGCCGATTTAAACAGGAGCGCTAGCCGGTGGGTGCAGCCAGGATCCTTGGGCATCCCGGGAGACGGCGGCGGCGGCGGCCGTGGCGGCGGGGCGGCCGGCTCTTAAAGGGGAGGACCTCGTGCGGACGCCAGGGCGCCCGGGGCGGTAGGCTCAGCGAGGGGGACCGCGCTAAAGAGATAGACGGGGGCGTGCCGCGGCCCGCGCCAGGCTGCGCTCCGCACCGCGATGCGTCGCTGTTGGCGAGCGGCGCTGGTCTCACGCGAGAGCTCTTCGTTGAATCGGCGATTTTCACGTGGATGTCACGATCACGTATGAATGCTCGATTTTCACGTACCGAATGAAATCACGCAGTTCTTTATTCTTACGATATTTCCGCGATTGGGTTTGTTAAAGCATTTTACAGTTGACGGGCTTAAGGCAGAAACATCACAAGCCCTATCAGCTACTGTAAGTTGTCCTCTATTCCAAAATGTTAATAAACGTGAAGTGTCTTATTTAATGACGGCCTCACGCCGTTTATGAAAATGTCAACAAGTCATGAAGAAACCAGGTAAGCCAAACATTCATCAAAATCGATATTTTAACGTATTCGAATAGCTGGAGTGCCGTGGCTTATCTTACTGCGACACCCCTTCATTTCAATTCACCAGCCGTGTTGTTCCTGTGAAACTCTAGCGTTGCCCTTCCTGGGTGCCTTAGCGGACGAAGGGACCAGATGAGGAAGGGGCAGTACGAGAACAAGCGACATGAGGAGACGTAAAGCGGAGGCTTCGGTAAAGAGCCACAAGCAAGATTTAGAGGGAGGCAGGGGGTAACTGGCGAACTAGAACGTTGTAGGAATGTTGAACGCTGTGGCCTAGACATGGGAAAATAACATGTTGCGTAAAGTATCAGACACAGCCCTGACGGCGGCGAAGCAGAAGGCCGGAAGGGACGAGACTGGACGAAGCAGAGAGTAATAAGGAACGGCGCTATTCCTCGAGTAAGGTCGAATTATGCCGTGACGGTGCGTGAAGCATGGCAACGAGTGGAACACATTAATATCGGTTAGCATGAACCATGAGGAGACGATCAGAGATGCAGGTGGCAGGGAGGAAAAAGGCACAGAGACGTAGATGATAAGGCGAGAACGGAGAGAAACAAGGCAGGAAAAGACAAGGCGAGGTGGGCAGGGGAAGGGCAGGACAGGGCGTTGCGGAAGAATCAGGGCGGTACGGGGAAGGACGAGGCAGGGCAGTGCGGTCAGGGTGGGACGGAACAAGTTGGCGAGGAGCAGAGCCGTGCGGGAAAGAGCGGGTCGAAACCGAGCAGAGCGGGGCATGACATCGATAGCTGAGAGAGGAGGTCTGGAGGCGGGGTATCGCAGGGCGAGACGAGGCGACCAGGCAGAAAACGTTTCGCGAGTTCCCTCTGCGGTGGCTGCCGCTGCGGTGCGGTGTGCCGGGCGCCTTGGGGCCAGGGCCGTGGTTCGCACCTGCACCGCCCATTCTGCCTCCGCCTCCGCCGCAGGAACTGCACTCGCTCGGGACCGCCCCC
>BOPP01000035.1:7056456-7074712 GCA_017312745.1 Gryllus bimaculatus
ACAATATGCCCCGCTGTGCGCGCGAGGCAGGCGCCTGAGCGAGACGCCGGACGCGAGCGGAAGAGACAGCGGCCGACGCACGCGCTCGCTCTCGTTCGATGAACTAAATAAGGCTCTCGGTGCAAATCACTGCCGTTAAAATGAATGTTGTGAGGTCTTCCTGCCGTAAGCAGTCTGTATTAATGCGTACTTAATGACTGATTACGCATGTATTAAACCAATTCATCAATCCACAGTAGATTAAAAAATATTCTAAATTTCCCTTTAAAGCAATAATCTCGAATGAAGGCCCCATTATCCCACACGAGGATAAATACTTAGGTTAGTATTTCAGGTAATATATTTCCTTCGTTCATCATGTTGCACAGCCAGAAGACTGAGAGTTATTCTATTTTTCATTCCGAATTATTTGAAACAATACCAAACCGTAATAGAGACACAAGCACAAATATTTTTCCAAAAGGTAGTCGTTCTTGTGGCTTCCATACGGCAGAAAACTGATGATGTTGGCTGAGCCATCGAAAGTTGCTTTTTTAATAAATAATTTTGTTGGCAATGACGACGCATTTAATTATTTCATTAGAAATGCCAACGATAACTCACCACAATACCTATATTTTTCCAAAATCTCATTTTGTGGAAGTTGTCCCACTTCGAGGCAAGTTGATTTTTCTAGCATAAAACATCATTGTTCTACCGTGGGAACATAATCAATTATAACCGACGAAGCACCGCCGACACGAGTGGCGGCGACCTACGACAGGCCATGCATCAAGTCCCCCACTCAGCAAGTCCTTACTTGTGCAGCGCGCACGCACCGTTCGGCGCCGGCGCCGGCGGCGGGGGCGGGGGCGGGGGCGGAGGTCAGCGCTTTCCCCGCGAAGGCGCCCGCGGAACGATCCTTGAGGCACGCCCCGCGCCGCGCCGCGCCGCGCCGCGCCGCGCCGCCGGCCACCGAGTTTACATAAAGGTCCACGGCCGGAGACAATGCCCCCGACGCCGTTCTTAATAAGGCACGCCTCAGTGACACGAGGTCGTTCTATCCGGCGGAACAATCGGACGTCAAACGTGCATTCGAAGGCGTAGAGCCTCAAGGGTATCAATACGATAGTAGCGCTGTGCTAACCCGATTTGGAGCAAGTAATGCTTGATTGACTCTTGTCAAGGTAGACATATTGAACTTTTTGTACTTAGAAATTGGGTACGAAAGAAACGGACACGCTGGTTACATTTGTAACGCGGGAATTGTGCGTTGGAAAATTCTGAAATTGATAATGATGTTGATCACATAAAGTTGCACGTAAATCCCATTTGGAGATCACACATTTCACAGCAAAAGATTGACAGAAATTGGGTGCTCGTATTTAACCTTGCAATAACTACTTTTGAGTCGTACGAGTTTGTGAAACGTGTGTACGACCGATGTTTCGATGTCTTCCTTCACCAATCAATATACACAAATACATAATTCTTACATTTGTTCTTAAGTTACAAAAATTTACGGATAATAAATTTTGCCAATCGCTTGTCAATGCCTAATTTCAACATTTCCTCGCCAACCGCAGGATCAAGCAAACCTGTCTCCGACGATTGCTCTCGCGCTGAGTCAATAACGATTGTAACTGCTTCCTAATGCCAAACTCCGTTCCGCAACCAGGAGAGGTCGCCAGCGAGAGATGCTTCGCGGGGCAGTCGATGAAGAAATCAGGCGCAAACTTTTACCCGCAGCCGAGTCAAGGAAACTATTGCGCATTTATCATGCTGACGAAAATAGCCTTCTGCCGCTTGCACTCCACCCGCGAACCTCCGCGCGGCCTCTACGCCAATGCGGCCAACGAGACGACGGCACTCCTCGAGGTAAATGTTCAGTTTTTCCTCCTCTTTATAATGTTTGAAGAGTATGCCGGGCAAGATGGCCGAGATCGTTAGGGCAGTACAGCCGTAGCGATCTCGGACCAGAAGAATGCTGATTCGATTCCCGCCTCGGAAATGGGTATATTTGTTTATGTTTATATGTGTGTGCCGTCCTTTTATCCTTAACTATCATCATCGCATCATTCATCATTCATAGCCCCAGTGTTTACAACCTTGGAGAATAAAAGTCTTGATTCAGCTAAAGTGCTGATCCCTCCAAGATAAAGGTATTTGCACCTGCTGAAGCAGGATTCACGCGTGGTCCGAGTTGGCTTATACGCGAAACAAAAAAAAATAATTGAAGAGTATCATAAGATAATTGCCGATCTGCATGACCGAGGTGGCTTGAAGTTCGAAGGGTTGCGGGTTCAAGTCCCGCTGTGGGCATGATTGTTTGATCCTTGTCTCTTATGTACATGTTGTCGCGGAGGGCCTCGCGTTCTGCTGACCCCAGATCAGATAAACCCGCAAGTGTGTTGGTGTCTAGAGTATGGTCGAATATGCGTCCCATCGGGACGTAAAGAATAACCGGCTGGAAAAAGCCCTAGAGAAAAAAAAAGGTAATTTCCTTCTAGTATTTAAGTAGAAGAGCAGGTCACATGGCCTCAGCACCGGTACTAATGCACCACTATTATTATTACTATCATTATTATTATCATTATTATTATCATTATTACTATTATTATTATTATTATTATTATTATTATTATTATTATTATTATATTGTTTGGCCTCGGGAAGTTAGCGGTTTTATCAGCGACAGAGCTACGAATGCGATCGCAGAATCCTCCCTTTCTGTGGGACCACTCACTCTGAGATGTTATTAATGATGTTGCACTTTAGATGATGCGAAGGTCTTCTTAAAGAAAGAGGAGAAGGAGGATGTTGGCGGAGGTGTTATGAACTGGGAAAGCGCGAGCCGTCAGGTCGCGGGGTCAGACAGAGCAAAACCATTTTTCATTTACTTCATCCATCAGCCCGCTTTAATCATTCAATCTACGACGGGGGATTTACTCATGTCATCGCTGCGAATGCAATTGTTATGTTCACAGGTTATTGAAACGGCTGAAACAGATGTTTGCAATAAATTCAATTTTGGCATGACCAACGGGTAAGGTTGCCAACCGTCCTCCATTTGGGAGGACAGTCCTCCATTGGCGTCAATTGTCCTCTTTTTAGTAATTTTTTAACATTTATTAACATTTATTTTATCAGATGACTAACATCTGCTACCTTGTATCGATTAATGTTTAATTTAGAATAGAAAACATGAATATACTTTTTCTGAACGCTGACACACGCATGCATGATAATGTCTCTGTCTAGCGATTAAAATAAAAAAAGATGCTCAGACTATTTTCGCCTGCATTTTGAGAACGAATCTTTAAACTTGAATCGCGATGGACAGAAGAAACAAATAGATACGTTAGTCTAAATGAAATATTTATGAAAAGAAATGTATTGATGTATTTTTTGTTTTTCTTTCTTTCTTAGCGACTGTCCTTCCTTTTACATGAACAATGTTGGCAAACCTACCAACGGGTGACCCTAAGTTGAATATACAGTTCTAACTTCGTGAATTTTGAAAGATACTGTCTTTAAAGATAAGCTTTTTACATTGAATATTTTAAGGACTGATACTTCCAATAAATGCTATAATGCTGCTGCCAATAGGCATATCATTTTTAAAAAGAATTTTCAAAATAGAAACTTAACTGAAGTATTTTCTTCGTACTATATGTACAATTAATTCAAAAAATAATTATGATAACTGTGATCGGGTGTATCCCGATAATTTTTTATCAAAACAATACAAACTTATTCATATTTCAAAAATAAAATTAAAAAAATTATTTATTTTCAAGCAAAAAAATGTACGTGTTTCAAATATCCACATAAATGCAATTGAGAGAGAGAGGGGAAAGAGAAAGCGAGTGTGACCACTTTTTGAAATCAATTTTTGAAAAACTGATGTTTTATATCTATTAAAAAATCAGAGTTTCTAAGTGCCAGAACAACTTAAGAACCACTGAAATGATTGCTCACACTTTTGGCACGAATACATTTGAGCGGTCAATACTTAAAAACAGTGTAGTTGCTATTAAAAATATTACCCTAAAATGCGATTTGCAACAATAATAAAGGAATTTCACAATTCATCTGGGCGGCATTGCTGCCTGTGGAGGGCCGAGCTGGCGGAACCGGGAGAAGCGAGGGAAGCGAGCTGTTAGGTGAACGATTTCGTCACTTCGATTCGAGGATCGATCGAAAACATCGCCTCTTCATGTTTTTCGATCTTTCAAATTTTTTTTTTTAACTTGTCAACCGGCGGCGGCGGCGCCGGGCCCTGCGGTTGCGGGGCGGCGGCGGCGCGTTGCGGGGCGAGGCGAAGCGTGGCGTGGCGTGGCGGGTCTGGGAGGGGAGGGGAGGGCGAGGCGTCCGCCCGCGGCTTGTAATCAAACCGGAAGCGCGGGAAGCGGCTTTCCCTTTCTGCGCTTGTCCTCCCCTTCGCTTCCCGCGGCCGTGGGCCGACCGCCCGACCGCCTGCCTGCCGGCGTCCGCCCCGCGCGCCTGCCTGCCTAGGCATACGACGCCACGCCCTGCCCCGCCGTGCACAAGCCGCGCACGTCTGCGACCGGCCACGTACGCCGGTGACACGTTTCTGCGCAAAATGGTGGCTTGGAAGGAGCCTATCGGTTTGAATCAATTACGGTTCAGTGAGATTATTGATTGATTGATTACTAGTGATTCCGGGCGCGTCAACTGCTAAGACCACTAGTTCCGTAAGTGTAGGGCATGTTTTTTGGCTCAGGAGGTGGCGGTTATCGTGCACAGCTGGATGGTGAAATCCGGTGCCGACCTACAGTCGGATAGCGGAATTTTGGTGGTGTACTGTTCCAACATGCGCCTGATGATGATCTGAGAAACAACGGGAAAATACCTATCACAGCAGCCGGTTACTAGAAGTCTCCTCCAGACAGCGACAGAATTCGATCCAGCTAACTGACAAGTGTTGAAAATCCTGCCAGTAAGAAGCAATATTGTAATATAGTAAGAATATATCTATCTAGAGGAGAATAGAATCGACGATGACTATTCATTGCGTCATGAGTAGTTCTGGAAAACATTTTCACGAAATTGGAAAATTAGCAAGACATACTTTTCAAGAATGCTTTCTGTGCTGCAAACTCCTTGGATATTTCTCATCATGTACTTTGAATGGTTATTCAAGAAAGCACTTTTCAATACATCGAAGAATCTCAATTTACATTTAAATGCCATTGTTTACGGATATGACGTATGATTATTCGTATTATGGGCCAGAACCTCTGACATTATTTCCCATGGCATCAGAAGAAAGTGCCTTCTGTTATGAGACGTAACTGTCATGCGCTGACAGGTTAAGAGATCAAATTATCCCAGTGACAGTAAGAACGAAATCTCCCCCCCCCCTCCGTTTCATGACTTCACGGTGCGTCTCCGCTGATAAACGCAACCGACTTGGCAACTATTGTTTCGCTGTAGAGATGTTGAAAGTACGTAATAAGGCGTATCTGTTGCGATAGAGGTGATGTTCTGAGGGTTACGCTTACACCACAGGAGCCACAGGGGTAAGAAGATCTCGATGTACAATTCCTCTTCAAAAATGTACAATTCCTCTTCAAAAATACAAAATAAAGCCAATGATAAAACTGAAGAAGTGGATCCGTCAAATCAATTTTTGTAAATTCAAATCCAGACCAAGTAACACAATTTTTAGAGCAAAACAATAATTCATTCAAACGCATTCCTTCGGAAGGGAAGTAAAGGAGACCATCCCATGTCCTACATTTACAGCCTGAAAAATAATATCGTCTCAAAGATAAGTATGAGCAAAATTTTACATGTCCATCCTGGCTGAAGTAGTACTTCAATTCTTTACCAGATGGCATTGTGACAGGTTGTCTGCCTTTTTCACAGTATCCTTGACTATAAAACAAGCATTAAGAAATTAATTAATAGCTATGATGAGGAATGTACGATATCTTCCGAAAATGCTCACATCGTATTAACCTGACGATAAAGGCTTATAAAACGCGATGTTGCGCTCTTCAGTCAGGGGCGTCCTTATGCCGAAAGAAACGAACTCGAGGGACAGGGAGCGGCCGCCATAGCGAAAACGGCAGCGGATATTGCAGAGAAGCGGCGGTGCCGACTGTGGAGTTGGCGGATACGGCAAGTCGGAAAAACTTACTTGATCGGAAGTACCTCTTGGCCAAGGTTTCGCAGTGACTTTGAAATTGAGCGATCCTCGTTATTTATTATTTCCATAACAGACCGGCGATGGGAGATTCGCAACATTAATTCAGAATTAAAACAAGATCGGTTAAATTGTTGTTTTTTCTTGAGAGGCCCTGAAGTATGTTGACCAGGGTGACCGCCCTCTAGCTACGCCTCTACGGTAAAATCAGATTGGCTAATATTTGACGCCGCTCACCTTCAGGCGCGACAAGTCTCGTGTCCCAGAATTCAGTATTGGGTTCATTCAGCAGAGAGCGTTCGCTCTGAAGCAATGTGTGGCAATGGCGGCGGCAGATAATTCAATCGTTGGGTAGCGCGCCTGCCTGCCCTTTCGGATATTGGCGCTTAGCCCAAAAACGTTGATCAATGTGCGACACCGACAGGCCAACGAGACTAGCACATTCTAATGGAGCCAAAGCCCTATTTTTTGTTGTTATTTTCCCGAAAGAATTGAATTTCAAATGATGTTCTAAAAATTATGCAAGAGAAAAAGATTACACCACTTTTGAGTAATGTATAATGAAGATTGAATGTAGAAATATGAGGCCTTTATTATCTAAATGGGTCAGTCGCCTTAAGTAAAATTTATAACTGGTATATCCTGCGTCAATTCTGGATAATGTGAAATTTGAAGTGATTCTCCAATAGATAGGTAGATAGATATGATCTACTTAGGGTTTAACACCCGATTGGTAGATTTCTAAAATACAACACAATACACATTAAATAATAAACCAAAATTAACAAAAACAACGATGCAGCGCAAAGCGTGCAAAATAAATACATTTACAGTTACAGTTTAATATTAATATTTACAGAGACAACATGCATTCATATATACGACACAACTTGTGTACAACTCATCACTAACGAACACGCATACTTAAGAAGCACAACCCAATATTGGGACACTTGTTTACGAAACACTCTTAGCTTTACAAGCATGCACTCCACCCATTCCACACTCCCACACACACGTACGTCCCCCCCACACACAAATACAATACCTGGCATGAATCCACATATATCAATAAATCCCCGTTACACTTACTCAATCCGGCTTTCACGAAGCACGGAACATCAGAAATGCTAGATAATTGTGACACCTGACGTGCAGTCTGGACGATTGAGATCAGTTATACATTCAAATGAAATTGACCATGTTATTCCGCAAACCTAATATAAGGTCATGTGCATTATATTGAAATATCAATTAAATGTACAATGGATACTATACAGACTTTTTAAATCATTTTATTTAGATCAATGACTCTGAAAAAAGTAAAAAAACAAAAAACAATGGGGAAAGAGTCCCATATGACCATTCCCGTCCAAATATTCGACTGTTATCAAATTCAATGCATATTAGTCTTATTTATCTCGGGTAACAGCGTAAATCAATGTTAATATGGAATAAAAAACGAAATGTCTTAACTCTCATTAAGACAGAAAATGGGTTCTTGGTTCATGTTGCCACTGCAGATTCCCATGAATGAGAGATAAGTCAGTTTGAGAACATAAACTGGTTAGAATATAATTGCGCTTGTAGCAAGAAGCAAGATTTATGTCGCATACAAAAGGAGCACAAAAGACTCGAAGTGATAGCCTTCATTTACGCATGCTCACGCAAGATGTTGAATTGAACTCTTACGCGCGGAACAGAATCAAGATAGTATTGTTCATGTAGATACCATAATACATGTACTTACCGCGTACATTATTCGCCTCCTTGCTTCCACGTGGAGGACATAAATAAAGAAATATCAATGTGTCTATACAATTATGCTGTACGTATTCATTGGAAAACGGTTTGTAATGTGTTGATAATCATGTCTACATTTCGAAAAACGTGGCCCAAGTTCAGGCACTATGCTATGACAAAAATAAAAGAAGTTGAATCATTCAAATAGTTTATGCGTAAATACTAAAAATACATGAGTGATACGCTTATTCGGTTGCACGGTAACCACCAATACGTTTACGATCCGAAGTAAAGAATCACAAAATGAAAATAGAAACAATATAGGATCAAAAAGACAAGAGAAAAAGTATTTAAAGCAAAGAATTTTATTTAGTTATAAATATATATCCCACTAATATTGTATAAACCATACGTTTTTTAATCCTACAAGCGTAACGCCTCACATATTTACACCATGGGCAAAAGCTTCATTAATGTTTGTAACAACAAAAGAATCAAAGCGGAGGTAAATCTATCTACGTGATGAAGTATTTATGAGGACATAAAATATTTATTGACATTTCTGATTCTTGGCGGGTATTTATTTGCAATAGAATCCGTAAATTGCACGTTTAAATTAATTTATCGGGCGAGGAAACAAAGAGTACTTGGCTACTAAGTATACGGGTGCGTAAATTTTGAGGAACGAATGAGGAAGGTGTCTATTGTGTCGTGTTTTAAATCCGATTTTTTCTGAGTGTTTTAAATCTGAGTTGATGTGTATGTGAATGCTAAGTTTGTAAAAAATTATTTGATATAAATGATACTTGGCTTCCAATTGCATTGATTTTTAGGTTACCAGGTTTCTGTCCTCTCGCTGATCAATGAGGGAATTTTTTATGACTTGCATTTTTGTTTCAAAATATTTGTATTTTATTGAGATGTGAGTTATCGGCATTAATGTAGATACGGCATTTTCGTAGGAGAGTCCGGTAAATTAGTGAATTATTTTTACCAGTTCACTTCTAGAAAAATCGTAATGTAAACAAACGTAAATGAAAAGGAACACGGATCGCCTGCGCTATTTCCTCATTTCTTATCCCACCCTCCCTTTCTCTCTCTCTCTCTCTCTCTCTCTCTCTCTCTTCTTCTCTCCTCTCTCTCTCTCTCTCTCTCTCTCTCTCTCACACACACACCACACACACACCACACCAATAAACACACTATATCCCCAATAACCACACATGTCTGGAGAGCAGCCGAGTACTTGGAGCTTGTTCCGGATGGAGGCGGTGCCCGCTGGCGGAGATACCTAGAGAGGGAAATCCTTGCAAGGCAACCAGGTCCCATATTCTAGCGGGGGAGGCACACCTCTACCTCCTGCGATACACCTTACCCTGCACTTTCGGGACATATGACCACAGTATTAGTTTAATTGATTTGTGTCCGGGCACATCAACTGGATAAGCCATAACTCCCGTAAATGTAGTGCCTACTTTGCCGCGGGAGACAGCGGTGATCTTCCCTCGCTGGATGGCGAAATTCGGCGCCGACCTGCACGTCAGTTGCGGGATTTTCTTGAACCAGGTGTCTTCCACCGGCGGGACACTCCCCCAGCCGGAACAAACAATAAGTTCCCAACTGGCCTCCCGGCATAAGTGGTAGTTTAGAGTATGTAAGCGCCCGCGGGCGCGTGTGTGTGCGTATGGGAGGAGAGAATATAGGACAAGGAAAAGGAATAAATGATAGCGCGGCCAGGGACCCGTTTGTCAGGATACTACTTGGGCATTCTCCTGGTATTGATCGGCAAAACCACGGAAAACTAACAATCAGCTATCTCGTCCAGACAGCGGAGAGGTTGAATTCGACCCAGCTAGTGCCGAAAATCCTGCAACCGTCGAAAGTGGGTCCCTAGGTCCTCCCGGTCAGAGGCAGTGCAGCGTCATCAATCCATACCCCGAGCGACCTAAACCGGTCCAACAGCATACTCCGCGCTCGGAAACACGAAATAATCAATGAATCGATGAAAATCTCATAAACGAAGAGCGGGAGTGCGTCGGGCGGAGAGAAGGAAACGGCTGTTGGGGCAGCGCGCGCTGGGGGCCTCACGTGAGCCCGAGCCACTTGGCGGCGCGGCTGGCGCGGCGCGGCGGCCGTGACCCGGTCGTCGGCGGAGGCGATGCGGCGGAGTCGCGACGCGACGCGACGCGAGAGCCGCTTGCGCCAGGACGCGCGCCCGCGACGCAGGCGACGCCAGGCGGCGTTGCACCACTAAGCAATGCGATCTGGGGCGTGCGGCGCGGCAGGGCCTTCCCCGGGATCGGAACCCGGATGCTCGCGTGGAATTTTGGGGGTAACTGCGTGACTAGATTCGAGAAATAAGCAGATTTGGATTTGACCGTTTGGCTCACACAAGTTTCGAAGGGGGGAAATATACTAAATTTCTTGTTATATAACCAGGCAATATTGCAGAAAATGTTTTTGTTAACAAGTTAACTTTATAAAAACCTAATATTAGTAAAATACACTTTAGAACTACTAATAGTTATATTAAAGTGGATCATTTCGCTTGCACTCTTTGCATCCTTTGACATTTGCCAGGGATCTACTCATATATATGGCTATTCTAAAAAAGCAGAGCAGATTTACGAAGGTAACGTCTCTCCAATTCATTTCAATTCTCTGCCTTTTTCACTCATCTATTCATCAATTTTAATCAATGACTTAATCCATCCAAACAATCATTTTCCATTGTAAACCCACAAGGTGCTTATCATGAAAAGAATTATTTCTTACAACGAGTAATCTAAGTTACATAGAACACAACTCTGAGATGTGTTGAGGGAGGTTTCCAAGTTGATGATCTACCAATATTCGCCAATCTCCTTGCAGAATCGTATACTGCGCAAAAGTAACTCATTTATTCGCGAGCAGATTTAATTGATTATTAATTTAATGAATGTTACGTGGGTAATCAATGTCTAATACTCGCTGTACGTTAATGTTAGGATAGTCTCTCTAAACCGATGTAAAAAACGACACAAGTTTAGACCCATTAATCTTCAATTGTCCGTCCTCCAATGAGTATAGTTTTTGTACAGTCATTGTGCTTCGAAAAAGAAGCTGAACATTCATTGGAACAAGGTCCACCACCCGACAAGCAGGTTTCTTGCATCATTGCTCTAGTGCTTAACTAGCTCCAAGAAACAAATTGTCCCTCCCATTTGCAGTAATATTATTTTGATACAACCACGATTTCCTTCTCTCTCTGTCTCTCTCTCACTCACTCTCTTTTTGTCTCTCTCTCTCTCTCTCTCTCTCTCTCTCTCTCTCTCTAAGTCTAGTAAACATGATAGAGGATTTGAAAATAGAATCTAACTGATGAAAATGAAACCTAATTGCATCACGCGTTCAGTCACAATGGACATGTAATTTGCACATTCAAAGTCTTCACCCTTAAGGACCATCCACCAATTGGTGATGATGTAAACGATACTGAACTCTTTCCAAAACGATTCGAATTCAATCCAACAACTTCGCAGAATGACGTTCCACACGCGCTTTTAAATTCGAGACCAGAAGAGACACACTTTTCATTAAAGAATCACATTTCATGCCAGCTACCCGCAGGTTAACCGGCGATACGTGAGGATCTGGGACATCGTTACACCCAGCCCGCCACCCGTCTGCAGGTCCGCTTGCTCGCCCATTCGCCCGCACACACGCCCACTCAGTCGCCCGCTCGTCCTATCACCCTGGGCGCCGCATGGCACTAGGGAGTTCGTGCCTCCTCGAACTATCGATCTTCTGAGCATGCGCGGTTCAAGTTTAGCACCTCTAGTGCATCTGCTCATGCGTAGAAGATCGATAGTGCTGTCCGCTGTGGCGTGCACGACCTCCCGACTAATTCTTGGCGCAGCCGTGATTGTGTGGGCTCGTCGAGGCTGCGCAAATCGATAATCGCGAAATCAGTGGTCGAGGATAGTAATGTGAATCTATTGGAGCTGTAATTCTTGCTAGGAGTTGAAACACATATTTGACTTTTTTTACGATTTATTGTTTCTGTAATTAAAGATTAGCCAAAAGCAAATACAGACATTTCATCTCTGGTTTATTCGGTCATAAATGCAAACAGATTTCTGTTTCTTTATTGTTGTTATTGATTTGTTCTATATTAACTTGCAGGCCATCCGTAACAAATTGAGACGTTGTTATTTTTAATTAACATGATGGAAATTATACGTAACACAATACATTCATGGATTTAAGATGTTTTATTAGATTCATTATCTCAAGAGTACAATTAAATAATTCCTTTGCAAACTTCATGGAATAATTTACAACTAAATTTATTTCATTACCTAATTCAATTAGAAGTGCTATTAAATTTGTTTGATTACATTGGATATCAGTTCACTGCCCTGACAATTATCGAAAAAATACCATTTACAAGGAAATCATGCATTGGCCTCTACTAAACGTACCAGTATATAAAGTCTATAATCTTTTAGATTAATAATGACATTAATATAAATTAATAACACGTGAACAGTTTCATTAGAAACCGTACGTGGTAGTTGTACTGTACTGCAATCTACTCTTCTCACCAAACCTATGATTAGCATTGCATTGGAGTCGTAGGAGTAAACACGACTCGTAAATGCAGGAAAACGCGCCCCGCAAAAAAGAACGCACCCTTGGGATAGAACCATGGCCTCGGTCGCATAGGCTGCTCTTCAGCCTCGCGGGAGGTCACGTGTCACGCGATACAAGCGCTACCTGCGACTAAAATAACAGTTTTATTTAAGGCCCCGAAATGAAGACGCTCTGGCGGCCTTGGCGCAGCGCACAAGGTTTGGCGGCGACCGTGGCGGCGGCGGCGGCGGCGGGGCAAGGAGCCTGCGGTGGTCGTTAGCGGAGCAATAGGTGAAATAGCTATTGGCAAAGGAGTTACTAGGTGCATTCCGGCCTCAACAACAACGGAAAAAACAACAACAAAAACTACAAAATGAAAAAGATAAACTATAAAATAAACAAATAGATAATAGAATTTAAAAATATCGGTTCAAAAACTACAATTTTTTTATCAAAAATTATTTAAAAAAATCATAATTTCAAAAATAAAAACTGCACAGTCACAGTGATAGGGTGGGTAATAGAGGTAACTGAGGTATTACGGGTCAGGCTCGGAAAACGTGTACGTTTTTTGTTTTGGTCCTTTTGTTTTTGTTTTTAATTATTTGTAGCCGGATAACCAACAAATATTTGTTCGATCCCTCTCCCCCCTCTGCCTAACGAAATGCTGAATACGAGGCTATCACCTCCCCAACTTCCCGCTCCAAAACCCGCATGGACCCCCACATTCACTCAGTGACAAGTGATTTCAAAGGCTCTACTTTAGAGCTGGCGTGCTAACCGTTTGTCTGTGCGACGTCTCCCACGCTATTTTCAAGCTCGCGATTGGTTATTTTAGCTCACCTAGTTCGAAACAATGACATTTGCTAGAGGAAAGCCACTACGATTCATTGCCGACACTCATTTGAGCGCAGAACATCATCTTTCGGAACACGATGTAATTATCGTTTTCGTTATTATAAGAAAATAAAAGGCAGCTATGAATAACACAAGTTTGATATGACTAACATAATGAATATCACACACGTCTGATATTAGCCCTTCATGAGTGCGGAGGGACACAGTGTATGACTTAAAATGTATCATTACAACAATTGCTTGCATTACTTCCAGATATGACAATAATCAAATCTAGTTGATTTGATATTTATTACAATGATCCGAATCTTGAGTAATAAAACATTTTACGACATGAGTTTCGGGAATAGCAATTTGTTATTTGTTGAAATAAAACAAATTAATAAACAAATCATGATACCTTATTTAGTTAGTCGCAAGAGTGAAAATGATGACTTCTCGTCAACTTCAATACCAAAAGGGTTGATTTTCTTTTCGACCATTCAGGAATGATCAAGCGTTTTTAAAATAAACATTTGTGCACAGTAATGTTTCTTTGGAAACTGAATTTTCAAATATATCGGACAATCACCTACATCATGTGGCAGTTCTATTGCGCCATCTAGAATCGCGCCTGTAATATCTCACAAACTCCATCCTGACACGTGTAATCATCGCACATTCTCAAAAGAGAGCTATTTTGATAAACATACAACTCTGTACGAGTACTGTGTATAGAATGTCCTTCCACTATTCTGCGAAAAAGAACATGTAGTCTCTTATCACTGATACGAAAAGATGTGCTATAGCTTTCCAGTCAAAAATTTTGATTTTTAAGGAAACTGCACTTCTGGGTATTTCCGGTCACGCAATTCAAATTCTCCGCACTACACGCTGCATTCAGTGGTTGAGGCTGGGTGGAGCCAGCAGCGGTGAGCCAGACGCTAAGAGGGCATGTACTTCGGATTACGAGGAATCACCCCATTTCGAGACCCGCGAAGTCGATAACATTACATCGATGTTATCAATGATCGATGTTCAAAATTAAAGTATCAATGTTAATAAAACATCGATGATTTAAAGATAGTTTAGTAACCTCTAATATTAAATTCGTACGCAACAAAATTTAATTTCACCATTGCCATGTATATTAATTGATAATTAAAATTTCATTGAAAACGAAGTTTAAAAAACGCCCCTCCCTGTGAGAAAGAAACACGAAGGAAATACCAAGGCATCTGAGTCATCTCAGGTGAGATATATTCTTGTCGATGAAGGTAGTACAAACCTCGAATACATAAACTGACAGTGGTACGATCAGTTATTATTTCATATTTTGACTTTTCGAAAATTGTGAATATAGAAATGCTGAATTCGCAAATAAAACATCACAATGATGTTTTCATCTAAAAACAAATCGAACACAAAAATCGAGAACGATCAAGCACAAAACATCGATGTTAAAAACATCAGCTTAAATACATCGATGTTTAAGACCTTGTTGTTTCTACAAAGACGTCGATGTTTTGAAATCATCGACATCGGTAACGCATCGCTAGGGGCCTCCGCGCTGAGCCTTTTCGCTGCCGACCACATTTCCCGGAGCAGGTCATATGCAGCGCGTGTTCCCATGCCACGCACACAATTTTCGACTGGGAAGCAATAAAGAAATCTAATTGTCTCGAAAATGAACATTTTCGACGTAAACCGATCGCGCAAAATAACTACTTCTCCGATTTAGATATAGGGCGAATTGACGTATGATGAGCTGGGATGTAATTACCTAGATGGGAGCTCCGTTTCGACTAATTTTTTGAAATCGAAGCACCTGATTAGATAACCGCGACGAACTGCTCGAACGTCCATTCGCTCTACAATATAAAATCGGGCAATAGAAAGTCATCATGATCTTTTTGTTGGTATGATTAAGATACATCTCTACACTAGCGCATTTCAACAAGCGCTTGTAATGGCATTCAGGACATCACTCGTAGTTCGGCGGTATCCGAAAAACTGATAATTTTTTTAACGACTGCCGCGAGGTCTGTGTAATCAACCTGCAACAGACACGTGTGGCAGTTCCGCTGGCTGGCGCGCAGGATGTCACCCGACGACAGTCACGACAGATCCATCGATAAGATAATGGCGCGCCATTTAGCGGGTTCCAGAGGCAGCAGGGCGGGCGGGCAGGCAGGCGGACGGACGGGCGCGCTGGCGGCGGCGGCGGCGGCAGTAGCTCGGCAGCGGTTGCGCCAGCGGCACTGGGCCAAGGCTGGCCCCCACCGCTCCTCTCCTCTCCTCTCCACTCCTCGCCCGACCCGGCCCGGCCCTGCCCCGCCCCGCCCCGCGCTTCCGTCGTGATGTAACGCGACAGCGGCGGCAGAGGCGGGCCGCGCTGCGGCTCCGCGCTACGCCGCGCCCGACGCGGCGACCAACGGCGCAGGCGCGGGCCGGGCGCGGCTCGCTCCGACGCGACGCGACGCGACGCGGTAAACAGTGAGCGGCGTCGGGCACCGCGATCTGCCTCGCGCCGATGGCGGGCGGCGGAGGAAGTTCGACTGGAGAAGGTCTGACGACCTAATGGAAACACAATTGCAGCTTGCAAGGGCAATAATTGCAGTCGGGGCTATTGGGTCGCTACCACGAGGGTTACCGCCGAGGGGGACACCCCCCACCACCACCAATTTTCTTTTTGGTTTGAGGGGTTTAATGGGAGAGGCTCCCCGGTGTACCTTATTTATTGGCGCTCCCCGTGTCAATAAGTTGAATCTGGTGATGCATATGGTCGCTGTATAGAATGTCACCCATAGCCTTGGAGCAGGAACATTAGTGTAGCCCTTTCTGATACAATAAATGTACTTGTCGGCAGTCTGATCTACGGTTATCATGCATGTTCAATTTATCTATCACTCAGTAAAATGTCCCTTTACAAAAATAGTACACTTAATTTTTCCAAGTTTTGTAATGAGTGTTTCTTGTGCTATAATTATTTTTAGCTGCTGATAATTGGACCCTTTGGACGATATCAATAGAGGCAGTTCGCCCTTTTCCTTCTTGCAAAATCCTGTCAGAAAACTTCAAGGGCGATAAGTCATCATCGATTTGATAAGCTTCCGCACTTATTTTCATGCACTTGTTGGTTATCGAAGAAAATTAAAATTATATCTTAAAACCAAATATTTAAAGACTTTCATTTTGTAAACTGTCTAATTCGGGAATATTGCATAAGAGCCAAGAAAAATCTACAGCATAGGGAAGCAAGTACCGTGAAGCTAGATGCAAATGGATGCGTACGTGTGTGTGTGCGACAGCGTCTGTGTAAGCGTGAGAATAATGGAGATAATACTGATAAGAGAAGAGATAGAAAGAGAGAAGAGAGGAGGCAGAAGAAAGGGAAGAGATAGTGAGAGTGGTAGAGGACAGAGCAGGCGTATCTCCTGACTTGTGTTGTCGAGGCAACCGCAGCCAAGAATGTACGAACGGCCGGCGACTGGCCTGACTCCCACTGCAGCAGTTCAAACATTTTATCCGACGGGTTGCCTAATTCAAATCACGCCAGGCGTGCCTCTGACCTTGACTCCGGCAGCCGCAAGGAAAGAAAGGGTCGAGGTACTCACGCGCAATGAGAGACGCCAGGACATGCGATCGCTCCGCTGACTCACCTGCAACAAAAAAAGAAAGAATTATTCTCCGAATACAAGGAGATGGAAGAAAAGCGAAAACAAACCAACAGTTTTCTAGACTACTGTAGTAATGATGGGTTTTCTAAAATAATTTTAGAAATTATAGAATTTCTACATTGGTGAACATTTTACAACTTCAATAAAATATATTATTCGATATCTTAATACTATTATTATTATTATTATTATTATTATTATCATCATCATCATCTTTATCATCACTATTATATTATTATTAGCAACAATATAATAGCTTTTTATCTACACTTGTATAGATTGCGAAAAACAAAATAAACTGCACCTTAAATAGTTCGAATAGTTTAATAAATATTAATATTTTTCTCATCTGATGATAGAAGTAGAAATTAAAGTTATTGTCGTTTTGCTGGTTATATTTCTGGGGACTGAATGACAACAATCTCACAATCCAAAACTCTGCGTTCAGAGAAATCAAAGATTCTTTCAGAAGAGTTCTTTCTGCACTTGAATTACTTGTTTCACATCATAAATTTCCTATTAAACCAAATCATCAGGTGACATGAATTTTTTTAAAATATGGAGTCGAATAATACTCAAATTACAACAATATCTAGTTTTTCCGATTATGACACATGTTTGAATGGCATATTCATAAGGGTGTCCATACACTGCATACCAGCACAAATGTTATGGATCTATAGGAGCACCAATTATCTTATAATTCTTAATGACACCTTTCTTTAAAAATGTCTACAACAATCAAGTGATGTTTCTATTTTAAACAGTATCTTAAGTATAGTAGTAGAAAACATTTCCAATTTAAGCTAATACTTCATAGGACAGAACACAAGTCTAGCTTCATTTTAATTCCCGTAACTAAGATACATGATTAATTACTATTAAAACGCAACCTCTTATTCTTCCAAAGCCATTCAAGTTGCGGAATGAAGTTCGCTTGCATTTCCAGTCGGGATTGCGAACAAAGTCCCAATAACGCCAGTGGGGAATTTCCTCAAGCATCGACCTGATAGCGCGTTGGCGCCGATAAGAGTGAAAGCCCGTCCTTGAACCTATTCCGCCACGACGTGGACATTGGCCCGGCGGGTCTGTGGGAGGGGTAACATGTTAATTAAACTTAGCTGTAAGAAAAAGCCCTTCCTCTAGCTGCTTAAGCCGCCAGGCAGCAGTTTATTGTTAATAATTTAAAGGAAATAAATTCCCCTTCTCCACAGGGTTACTGTGGAGG
>BOPP01000035.1:7082593-7100364 GCA_017312745.1 Gryllus bimaculatus
CCCCGCCCGCGCCTCACGCCCATAAATCTCAAGACGCTTGAGGTGCAAGAGAATAAGAACTGCCATGGCCAATTAAGACTTCGCTGAGGAGGCAATTTGATTATTGCGAAATATTATTTCCTCTCCCCTTAAAGATAAGTATTGACTTCCCCTTTTTAATTGTCGATGCAGAACGAATGTCTCAGAAACGAGTTATAATAATAATAATAATAATAATAATAATAATTATTATTATTATTATTATTATTTATTCATTTCTTTTGTGTCTTTAAGCACACCAAAGTATTAAGATTGAACATTTCTAAAAATAGACACCCATTTTTCATTGCTCTCTTGACGTACAAGAAGATTCTGCACGGACCTGGCAGACCAATCTAGCAATAGTTTTTGACTGCGTACATGTTTTTATGTATTTCTTTATTATTTAATGTACCTTTTTTCATTACCCAATACGTTTTTCTACACCTGTGGTGGCTTACAATGCTTATATCTTCACATAACTACGCGTGGTGTAGCTAACTGTTTGGGTCCTCACTGTTAATAATTATTGGAGAAAAAAATTAAGACTGCTTCAAAATGGAAACTATTTTTAATACTTTTGAGGGACGTAATTTAATGAGGCTAGGCTTAAGTGAGTTGCATGATTCACTGTATAGCGTTCATTATGTTGCCATTTACCTAGTGGAAACCTTTCAAGGCCATTTTGCTACAAACGATGAAGTTTTGTGAAAGCTATCGCCAACAAAGATAACGTGCTTTCTAAAAGTATTTCGTTTTTACTGAACAACGACCTATATACGAGAGATATGCAGCTCACGCCCTCCATGACCGCAAAAACATCACTTTAGATATTACCCAGTTACGACACATTTACGATGGAAGACCCTCGTCACGTCAACTAACAAAAAGTGCTTTTGAGAAGGCACATTTGGTCGTTGTAAAGAGTCCAGGGCAAATGGTCAATTTGCATATGGGTTACAGTCACAGTCCTCAAGACATCACGTTCCACAAGGGGTCTCGTTTGTCACATATGGTAATTGTTCATCCTCTATTTCAACACAGTTTCAATTACGACATAAAAGTGAATTCTTTAATATCAAATTATCTGGGACATTTCTTATGCTAAATATAATGTTATTTCTTGCAAATATTTTTATTTTTCGTGAAAATGTACATTTTATTAAATATATAATTGATGATTATTCATTTTTAAAATTTCTAATTATTTAATTTAATATTTCTACGAAAATGCAACGAAGCACAATGAAAATAGAAAACGAAAGTTATGCACTTCTCTATAACATGGACTTCCATAGAATCTTTATTAATGATTCTCGTACCTTAAGCAGACATTACAAATAATTGACGCTATTGTATTCAAAAGCAATTATTGAAGTTCAGAGAATAAAAAAAGAGCATTGGATAATGGCGAAATCGTTATTTAATGCATCATTCACTCGAGGCAAACATTTCCATTTACATAGCATATTTACATATATCAAATATAACGTAACTTCAA
This sequence comes from Gryllus bimaculatus, assembly GCA_017312745.1. Classification (NCBI taxonomy): domain Eukaryota; kingdom Metazoa; phylum Arthropoda; class Insecta; order Orthoptera; family Gryllidae; genus Gryllus; species Gryllus bimaculatus. Next base: position 7,084,113 of record BOPP01000035.1, read on the forward strand.
TTGTAATTCTTGGATAATATATCTTGGGAGTATAAATGGAAGCCAAAATATCACACCAAAAACCATATATTGCGGACATTAGAGCTTTGTTGTAACTCGGACAAGTTTCTACATTCTCCACTGTCTAATTCCGGATATTTAACTATTGAAAATGTCAGCGCAAATAAGTTTATAATTCTCTATTATTATTTATTATAAAAAAATTTAGACTGTACTACAATACCATCTGTAATGAACGAATGTGACACCACCAATTAAGCGATGTTAGCGATTACACCCATTTTTGGCAATAAAGTATGCGTAGTATTGGCCTTCAAAAGAATGAAATCAAACGAGACATTTAAAGCTGAGATGAGCAGCTAGCGAAGAAAAACCTACAGGCACATAGAGATGAATCTCCGAAATCAGTGTCTCGTAGGTAATAAGGAGTGGACCATCTTGAAATCAAATAAGTGCCTCTATTAAGGCAATTATGATGGTTTTAATGACTTTTTCAAAAAAGAATTTGCAAAACTCTTATACTTTTCTAATATGCTCGAGAAGGAAGGCAAAAGCACTACGTGGAAATAGTATCTACAAAACTTAATATTAGATCCAACTTTAAAAAACCTAACATGAAAAATTTCGATGTCCCAATATTTACACTTTAACGAGTGCAGCTAACAAGCTCTTTTAGAGACAAATTAAGCATCGTCCAAAGCGGTTGGTATCTTTCCTACCACTGCACAACTGCGAGCGGAACTATCTAGAGGGGGGAGTTTAAGGGAAATACCCACCATAAAAAAATTTAAAAAAAATAACCTACAATTTTTCATATTTCCATGCCTGACCCGCCTTGCCTTTGCGCTTGTCATCCGGGGAAGGGTAGAGGTAGGGTGGCACGCGCATACCATCCTCATAAAAGCGCACCAAAAGAGGTGGCTCAGGGCATCAACTGTTGTCATTGCAGTGCCTTTGACCTGGAGGTCCTAGGATCGAGTTTCGACGGTGTCAGAAGTTTCGACACTAACTTGTCAGTTAGGGCGAATTCAGTCGCTGACTGGAGGAGAATTCTACCTTCTTCGACTGCTCTGATCGGTAATTTTCAATGGTTTCTCCGATCAACACCAGGCGCAATCCGGAGTAGAACCCTAACAAACGAGCCACGGACCGCACGCGATCTTCGTTTCCTCTTCCTTGACCTATCCTCCCCCCCCTTACTTACACACACTTAAGTTACCGACACACATGCCGGGAGATCGGCCGAAAGGTTGGAGTTTGTCCCGGCTGGGGCGGTGCTTCGCTAGCGGGAGAAACCTGGTTGGGGAAACCCCTCTAGTGCCATGTAGGTTGGCGCCGGAGCTCGCTATCCAATGGGAAAAGACCACCCGAGGAAAAACATGTACTACACTCACGAGACCCTAGTGGGAGATACCTGGTTGGGGAAACCCCGCTAGTGGAATGTAGGTTGGCGCCGGAGCTCGCCATCCAGCGGGGAAAGACCACCCGAGGAAAAACATGTACTACACTTACGAGACGAATGACCTTAGCACTTGCTGCTCCCGGAATCAATTAGAGGGTCATCGGTGGCCGGGTAGATGGGGGAGAGGGGCGGCACGCGCCTACCATTCTCTCAACGACTGCCGCGCACCTCGGCCGCATCTCGCGGCGGGAGGCACCCGCAAGGTCACGCGCTGATAACGCCAGGGGCGGCCAGGTCGGCGGCGCTCGTCGCAGGCGGCGGCGGCGGCGGCGCCCGGAGGCGGCGCACGGCAGGCGCGCGTGCCCCCGGCGCACGCGGCAAGGTCGCGGGCCGCGCCGCCGCCGTTGCGTCACGTGCTGGCGCGCAGCAGAGCGCCGACCGCCGACCGCCCCGCGCCGCCACCGTCGCCGCGTCGCGTGAGCCGCCGCCAACCCGCGCCGTGACGTCAGACGGGGGGGGGGGAGGGGGCTGACAGTGACGACGCAGACGATGCTCGTGACGAGAAGGCTGAGAGCGCGAGTGCTGGCTGGGAAGAGTTGCTTGAACAAACGTGGAAATTTACAGCCACTTTTTTTTAATAAGTAGTATACTACAAGTTGCCGTGCGAGGGGTGCCAGCGTATACAACTATAGGTCAACCATGTGTAAGAAACGATTATGCTCTCTATCACCGCCTATCATCGTATAAGATTTGTTTTAGTTTCTGCTAGGACTCGATTGACACTCAATTGTCTGACAGTCGATTGACTGGCTCGATTGTCGAAAGACAGCGTCTAAAGAAAAGCTTAAACATTCGGGGACAATAGTTGCATACTATCTGTATTATTTGCTGGTACAACGTAGTTATACCATCACCGAGTAGCCCAGGTCGCGTCGTTGGGAGCGCCTTAATCGCCTCGATAGACAGGGTTGTGGGTTCCAATTTCATCTTAGGCATTGGTATTTGTGCTTGTTTAGTCATCTTTCATAATCATCTGTACATCTCCTCTTGGGCTAACAAACGTAATGGAAATCCCAGAGATCAGCTCTGGAAGGCACTGCTTTTCTATCTTTTCGAATAGAAGAACTCTCAATAATTACTCAGATAAATATGTTTCGGTCTCATTACCATGACGGAGAAAACCTTAAAAAATGATGAAAATCGAAAACGAATGTGAAATTCGTCCAACGGCGATGCAGTCGACATCAAAGGTAGCAACAGTACTAGGGAACAAAGGTTATTGGTACGATAATGTTGTAATTCATTTCTGATTGCACTCGGTTTCCCAAGCAAATTTCCTTTCGGAAAGCCACGAAAGAATGGGTGAAGAGTTAGCTATCGAGTCCGCGTCTTGGCGTTATCCGGGCAACCGAGTGCAATCACATGAGTCACAGTGAGGAAGCCTACGACTTCTCGCAAGACAGTATGAGTTTTCATTGAGAAATTGTGGAAGTGAATGGCCAATACGTCAACTCTCACTATATAAAGTAACATGTCTTCGTTCATCGAACGTCCCCAACGCGTGTCAAACGCAATTAATTGTTTTTGCCGCGACGCATGAATACGCACTCCGAGGGAGACCATGAAGCGTCATGTACCAAGGCCAGAATAGCAATGGAAGCAAATATAATTAACAGTTAATTGGTTCAGCAAATTACTGTTACCTTTGGTCCCAACACGGATATCCTGAAAAAGTACTCAAGCTTTGGACATAATTTGTGCGCCAACTCCGTTGCAGTCTTCCATGCGAATTTTTCTTAACATCAAACAGTTAACATCAAACCTATATAGTAATACCAATACAAGTAATTAGTAACAAAAGTATCAAAAGTAGCACGACGCAGCAAAAAACGTATAGTGCATTTTAGAAATACTCGCTGAAGTAGATGAAACTACAGGTCTTCGAAGGAATGTCTGATTGAGCCAAATTTGTGAAATTTCGAGAGTGCTCCATAAAACTGTTGTTTTAAAGATCAATCAGTATTCATATCACACTTTTGTTCCTTAGAATGCATTAGAACAGTAAGAAGTGAATGTCTAAAACATGACTGCATTGCACTGAGTCACTAATCTTCTTTTTATAATTCGGTAGTCCTCTTCAATTCTCCTTCAGATAGCGGCTGAATTCGACCAACTTTATCCAGCTAGTGTTGAAAATTCGTCACGGTCGTCGCGATTCGAATCCTAGGACCTCCAAGTCAGGGACGCTGTAGTGGCAACAGCTGTTGTCCTGAGCTACCTCAGCCTGTTTACGTAAAAATCTCTCCATGGATTTTGCGTTGCATACTCATTAGGCGAGCTTGTCTCGCAAGCAAAGTCGGCTTCGGCACTGTCTCAGTATGTGTCATCCACTCGCGCTGTGCGTTCCAGATCCCCCAGTTTGCGCCGCGCAGCAAGACGAAGCCTCGGCGCTTTGTTGCGTGGGCGCTAACTCGCTCCCAAGGTGCGCCGATGCTAACAGGCTGCTGGCGCGACTGCGCCATTTTCACCCCCTCCCCTCCCCCTCCCACCCACCCTCCTCCACACAGACATCCGCCTGGATCGTCGTGGCAAGGTACAACACCACTCAATCTCTCGACACGAAACACAATACTGAGAAACACAATACTTCAAGTTGTGAGGAAAATGCGCAAAAGAATAGAGACCTTTAGTGTATTGATGTGTTGATACTCATTGCATTTAGTAGGCACAACCATATAAATGTTCACAATTTCGGAAACCGCAATTGTTCATATAATGTTCAAATGCAACATTATTTTACCCAGTTACCAAAATTTTACATTTAAAAATCAGCATTTTAATATTTATATGTCGCGGTGGGTCTGCGTATCTTACAACAAATCGAATTTCACATATTATAATTAATTATTAAGAGATACATATTCGTGTTTATTGTATAATAATAAAAATAATCGACAGTTTCAAAGAGTTCATTTAAAACGACAACATATTTATTACACAAGCACACATTTGTATAATACGAGGTTGCCTCATTAAGGCCATTCATAGTGCCACCGCCTCCATGTGACATTGAAATTAAGAGATCGCACACTGCGGGTGACGCAACGTTCGCAACAACACGAGGCAGGTGCGTAACACGAGGCCCGATCGCTGCGGAGTTTTCCATGGTCTCCTACGCTCAAAGGCGCCTAGACAACAGACAAAAGTGGCACTCGCCCACGGAATCAGAATTCCCTTTCCCACATGTTTTGGGCGAATGTACTTCTCCGAATATTACTTCAAAGCTGAATTGGTTTTTCCTTCAGGTTTTACGAGTTTATAATCCATGTTAATTATTGCATAGTACACCAATTCAAAGTCATTATCCTTACGTAAGAACTGAAAGATACGCAACAACCCCGGACTCATTTTCAATTCAGTAATGCATTTAATGTAACGTAGAAAGGCCGCAATTTTGAAATTAAGTAGTTCGAGGTAAAATACTAATGTCTAATAACGTTTTGTGTAATTGTTGTTTACTCAGCAAGGTTCTTTTCTTTTTTAAATTTATTTCTTTTCGTTCGACCAAAGATCTTTCGAGGGGTTTCAGTTCCACATGCTGACTATTTTTGGGATTTAGGCACTCCTCGACAAATTGAGGTTAAAAACTCTGGCTCATTTTATTCATTTCTTTCCTTCTGGAAGCTACTAGAATTTAATCTTGATATTTGGGGGGGGGAGGGGATAAACTGTTAGGATTGCCCTGTCTAGCAATAGGAAGGGAAACGTGAAAGATTCTACAGAGATACGGGATGATATTATTAGTTTAGGGAGGTTTAAGCATATCTTTGGGAAATTTAGATTTGATTCTACTTGGGAAGTTTGCTGTTCGGCCTAAGTGGAATTTCAGAGCGGAATGAGATGAGAAAAGGGAAGAAAAGAAATTATTTTTTACTCTTTTTATGGGTTCCAGCACGGTTCCCATTTGGAGTTCTCTGTGAATTTGATAGTTAGGTATAAACCATGGAGCTTTAATTGACTTCCTAAGGACTTTATTTTGGAATATTTTGCAAGGTTCGTCTCACCAAACGTACGTAAAGTGACCTTGGCTATACTTCAATGCGACGGAGTTGATGAGGTGGTGGAGGTGGCGTTATGGCGTGTAATGCGGTGGAGGTAATAGAGTGGGCAATGGCGCAGGTGGCGAATCATGGCGCGGCTCCGCTGAGTCAGTCCGCCTCGTTGGCGCGAACCGTCTTGTCTGGCGGCCCAAGCGCCCCGTTTCGCAGCCAAGTGGTGGGCTTTTCTTGGCACGGTGCGCAATGCGGGTTATATCGCGCGTTGCAGACAGAACTACACCACGAATAACGAACGTTTATTAGATGTGAGTGGCTGCGTGTGTGGCTGTGCTTGTGGCCCCGCGGAGGCGAGCGTGTGGCGGAGAACGAGCCAGTCGCCAGCCTGCCACCGCACGGAGGCTATTTTGGCCGACATTCCGTGACAGCTGAATCACTTTCATTCCATCGTTCATAATAGTAGATTCGCTGTTTTAAGTGTTGAAAAATAGTGGATTACCCATTCTTAACTGAATGAAATCTCCATCTTTTTCACACATCAGTAATTATCACGACGCAAATGGCTTGCAGCAAATTGGCACTAGTAAAGTCTCCCTCTATTGCAGTTTCTGAATTCAACATCTTGTCAAAAAAGTGCAAGTTATTCTTCTTCAATTACGGTAAATTGACACTATATTACAACACTAAAAAATAGTGAAACTGAAGACGTCACGCCCCTCGTATATGATTGAATTTTGTGTGTTTCGTCATATTTTTATCAGAGACGTAGTTTCTTTAATCGCACCTCAGTAATTCTCTCCCGAAACATTGTGAGAGATACTTATAATATATCATTCAATATCAAATTTAATATTAAGAAGTGAAAGAGCTTGTCCCGGCTGGGGCGGTGCAAGGTTTGTGGTAGATTCCTGGTTGGGGAAAACTCCGCTAGCCGACGGTAGGTCTGCGCCGGATCTCGCCATATAGCAGGGAAATATCACCGCCACCTTCCGAGCAAAAAACATACATTACACTTACGGGACTAATGCCCTTGGTAGTTGTCGTGCCTGGAATCACTAAACAATCAATCAATCAAATCCTCCTCCTTCCGACCCGTTTAGCCTCACCCCCCCCCGCTCCGCACCACTCTGCGCCGCCACGCTCCGCTCCGTCCCCCTAGCCTCGCTCCGCCCCGCTCCGCCCCGCTCCGCTCCGTCCCCTACCCGCCTAGTCTCTCCGCCCCGCCAGGAGACGTCCTATGGCTGCCCCGCTCCGCCGCGCTGCCCCAGCAAAAAGGCCCATCCGCACTGCCGCCGCTCGCCGCGAGTTCAAGTTAACGCCTCCTCCACGGCCACTTAGCGACCACAGTACGAGCTCCGGTGACGAAGGGCGAGCGCGCACCGCAGTAGCTGAAGTTCAGCCTCCGACGATTTTCCGTTGTGTGAGTTTTATAGGACGGTTTGACTCTTTGCAACGATGGTTCATCAAATTTGAAGGTGAAAATACGAGTTATCGAAGTGAGATGTGTAGCATGTTGTCGAATTCGAAATATATCAAGAGAAACAAAGAAAATGTGTGGAATCAAAGTTCGAGTTATTAAGGTTTTACTTTATTATTATACTTTAGCTACAAGATTTACCATTACTGGGGTACTATGCACACCATTTACACAGGATACATAATCTGGCGTTAGGATTTAGTATTGTATGATTCACAATTCTGAATTGGTCAAGTATCCTATTTTTAAAATTTTCACTCCACTATGTCGGGGGGGGCGCCTTATGAATTTACGTTATGCATTAGCAGTAATATGTTTGTAAATGTGAATTAGGAATGTTTGAACAATTCAATTATTTCCATTCATATATTTAATTTACGGGAATTATTACTAAAAGCAGACATTAAATGTAAAATATGTTCCTTTTTGGGCAATATATGCATAAGCAGGGTCATTTATTCACAGCACGAGTAGTGGCTAATTTGGGATTAAGCTCCGATCTATCACGTGCATCAAAGCACACGAGTAGAAGAACGCCGCACGATCAGTGAGTTGCAGCACCTTCCTGACTCTACATCCTTCTGGAATTGTGTAAGTCGAGACTTCGTTCCTTCATTCGCCACGGTCCCCAGAGGTCACAGTGTTCCGAACAGGATGATTTACGAAACACCTCAAGGCAGTATTTCGACGTGAGGGTTAAGGGAAATACCTCAAATCCATTTGTATGTGCATGTCTAAGTGTGACTGAATTGTTCTCGTGAAGGTCGATTCAGAATCCGAGAACAATACAGAAATGTTAACATCATATTTGTTCTGAATACAGCTAGTTAGATTTCAATCTTACAATATGCATTTCTTTTGCTTAGAAAGAAAATGTACGCTTCATTTTCATTTTCAATTAGACGAACTGGACGTAACAGATAGCAAATAGGTGATAATTGATCATTCACTATTATATCTAATGTGTGAATTTCCTCCACAACCTAAGATGGTACTGCTGATACTTTAGTTTGGAAGAGTCACGTTTTGAAAAGCGCACTTAATTTCCCGTCATACATTTACGTCATTTCTGTCGTGGGCTGCAACAGTGGCACAACTCAAAAATACGAATTTTGAGTTGATGCACTTTTCAGAATTGCATAGTTGTCTACCTTCCAACATCAACGGCAGCATATGTTACACTACAGAATTTCACCAACAAATAGCAGAAGTTTGAATGTACGAATGATGCATTTCAATAACAGGTGAAAACTTCAAATTCATTTATTTCAACATCTGATTTTTTGAGTTGTGGCATTATTGCCGACCACGAACGATTTATAATGCTCTTCTACCATGTAGAGTAGCTACCAGAAAGTTTAATTGCACTGTGAGGTGAATAGCATGGAAAATCGTTTGCGCAAAAACGTGAATAAATAACAATAATTATTACTGCACGTGCCAGACACTATAAGGAAAAGATGCAGCGGGTATCTGGGGCATACGCGGAACAAAGCAATCCGCAATGAGATCACGCGAGGGAGAAGCCGTTTCGGCGCGAATGAACAGCAACATTTTCCGGAAGAAAGTTCTGAATACAGCGCCCCATACCCCATCTCCAGCGTGAGCCTTGGCATTTGGCCGCTGCTCAATTAGGTTTCGAAGGCTCGGCGAGAAGATTCAGCGAAAGAAAAAAAGAAGAGACAACCGCACTTAAAAGGAACATTAATAAGTATCACTCTGCGCTAAACTGAAATGCAAAGCAGAGTAACGTATTAATATGAATGACAAGCTAATACGGTTTTATTTTATTATAGAACACTCATTTAATGTGTATGTGCTTGCAGAATTTCAAGGATTCAAAAATGAACATGCATGACTCCCGTTAACCTTATGATGCATCTCGATTTCTTTAGTCCTTCATTCCAGAGGAAAGCGCTCCAACCATCAATTTCAGTACCAGAAGTCGGAGGAGTCAGCTTCATTAGGGCCCTCTCAATGTCACTTTTTGTTCAACATTCCGATTCGGCGGAGTCAAAAATCAGCGACAGACAGCGATTTCGTGGCCGTGAGAGCTATCAACAATGAGGTCGACAAAAAGTCGTCCATCACTGATGACATAGTACACTGAAACTAACATTCATTAGACGTGTGCAGCCTAAAACCAGAAGGAAAGGGTAACTATTTACTAATTGAACTAATTACCAGATGGTTTGGAGAGCATCTTCTGCAAAGGTGAGTATCAATTCTCCAAATTGTCAGCTTAAACGCAGTGAAAATAACGATTTCATATATACGGAAATAAAATGTTTTATAACATAAGTCTAAGATACCACTTTCAAAATTTACAGAGGAACCACGACTCCCTCCTCTCCTCTCCCCGGACGTACGCGTATCATAACATTTCATTATTGTTCTGAATAGAAACCATTTTGTGTTAGATGACATCTGATTCCATAAGACCACGTAAGCGAAAAGTTTGAATTTTCAGAAACAGATAATAATAACAAATTCCGAAAAAGAAGTATCAACTGTTCTGCAAAACAAGTCATAATATGAAAATGCCGAAGAAATAAAAAATCTTGTCGCTACGAAGGTCACCCGACAACACAGAATATTATGAGAAAAAAACAACAACAATGCAGACGAATTAAAATATCTTGTTGTTACGAAGGACATCAGACAACACGCAAGAAAAAATATGCAAAAAATACAATGCAAAAAGAAAAATAGAAGAATTTTCAGAAATAAGTAATTATAATAATGCATTCGAAAAAACATACAAATTATTCTGCAAACCAGTCATTTGAGAACCCAGACAAATTAAAATATCTTGTCGTTACGAAGGACATCAGACAACGTGCAAGGTAAAATATACAAAAAATACAATGCAAAATACGAAAACAAGAAGGGAATTTTCAGAAATGTGTAATAATAATGAAATCAGGGGTAAAAATATAAATTATTCTGCAAACAAATCATTTGAAAACGCAGAAAAAATAAAATATCTTGTCGCTATGATGGACATAAGACAACATGCAAGAAAAAATTTGCCAAAAATATAATGCAAAAAATATAATGCAAAAAAAAGAACAAAAGTACTTTCAGAAATAGGTAATAATAATGAACTCGGGAAAAAATTACAAATTATACTGAAAACTCGTCATTTGAAAACGGAGATGAAACAAAATATCTTATCGCTACGAAAAGACATCCGACATCACCCAAGAAAATATACAATGCACAAACAACAACAACAAAAACAGCAAAGAATCGGCAGAGAGCGCGAGGGAGTGTCGAAACGGAAACCGTGCGGCGGAAAACAATGTGTCGCTGGCACAAATGCAAAAAATAAATACAACAAGAGTACTTTCAGAAATAGATAACAATAATAATAATAATAATAATAATAATAATAATAATAATAATAGTGAATTCGGGAAACAATTACAAATTATTCTGCAAACCAGTCATTTGTAAACGCAGAAAAAAATATCTTCTTGCCAAGAAGGACATCCGACATCACGCAAGAAAATTTACAAAATAAAAATGCAAAGAATCGGCGGAGAGCGCGAGGGAGTGCTGAAACGGGAATCGTGCGGCAGAAAACTATGTGTCGTTGGCACTAATGCAAAAAAACAAATACAACCAGAGTACTTTCAGAAATAGGTAATAATAATCATTAATTCGGGAAAAAATACAAATTATTATGCAAACCAGTCATTTGAAAACGCAGAAAAAAATCTTCTTGCTAAGAAGGACATTCGACATCACGCAAGAAAATTTACAGTAAAAAAAGGCAAAGAATCGTCGGAGAGCGGAAGGGAGTGCCGAAGCGGGAACCAGTGTCGCGTGCGGCGGGGAACAGTGTCGCTGGCACTAATGCAAAAAACAAATACAACAAAAGTACCAGTCATTTTAAATATTGCTAAGAAGAACATCCGACATCACGCAAGAAAATTTACAATAAAAGAAGGCAAAGGATCGGCGGAGAGCGCGAGGGAGTGCCGAAACGGGAATCGTGCGGCGGAGAGAACACACTGAAAGAAAAAAAAAAAGAAAAGAGTCAAGCCGGCAACTTTCAGGTAGAGTAACATCAGCAGGCAAGGCGGGCAACACCGCGGCGAGCGAGCCCAAATTAGACCCACACCACGCGACAGGACAACGCAAACGGGCGGCAAAACGCGGAACGGACGAGGACGTATGTGACGTAGGAGGCCTTCAACAGCGCGAAAGTCAAAGAGCGGGGCGTGAGAAAAGAGAAGGAGCGGGCGAGGAGACGGCGCGGTGCGTAAGGAGCGGACGTCGGCAGACCACACACCCCCACCATATCGTCCCGTCCGAAAACCCGCCGCCCAAAGCACCACACGCCCCATTCACTCGCGCCGCCGTACATGGAGGACGCGGCTGACCGAGAAAACGTGCCGGCAGGCCGCACGCGCGGACGCCTGCTCTGCCCCCAGCCCCGCCCGCCCGGCAACCGCCCCGCCCCGTCCTGTGTGCCTGTGTTAACCCGGAGGGACGATGGCGTATCCGCATGAGAGAGTATGTGTTTTTTAGAACTGTATGATAGTTTCTTTATCTTCTAGTGAAGTGGCTTCCTCGTCTAGTGAAGTGAGTTTACTGCCAACAACGTAAAAACTGTTTCCAGTTAGAAGTTGTAACAGAATTAGTAAAGGCAATTAAATACTTATGCGACTCATGTCACTGGGAGTTCCGAGTTTGGACCTGTTGGTGGCAGAATTTTCCACCCTATCTAAAATCGATTTCAAATCTAGCTCATTATAACTATCATTGTCTGGATCACAATTATAGATACCAACTGTTTCGATCCGATCGGTCGATTTCGTAGCTTCATTTGGTCGCATCTAATTGGACTCCAGCGCAGTTCTCTTATAGCCTGCTCCCCAACGATTCAAGAATATATCCGAGACGCAGAAATTCTCCCGATACTTTAAATCGAGGAGGGATAACTAGAATAGTAGAATAATATAGAATTATTACAATTTAAATTATTTTAAAGCAGATTAGTTATTGATAAATTTGGCAATTCATACACCTGCTTCACAAGTCTCGATCTTGTGACTTGTGTACACTTGAACGCTTTCGTGCTGCCTTTGGGCTTAGGAAGTGAGCAGGACTGAAGGAAACATGGCAGCAGTTTTAATACAGTACAATGCATAACATATGTTTTTTCAAGTTAGAGCTGTCTCTTTGTATTATCTATTTTTCTATTTTGAAAGTAATGTAAAGTGGAGTTGTGTAGAGTGGAATGTAATGATGAGTAATTAATGTTGTATTTTATTATCAAAGTGCAAAAGTATAAGAAAAATTGCCGTTTTTGTCGCAACATTATATTTCTCTATACTACGTATATGACTCCGTGTATACGCACGTTTACGAGAAAGTAAAAAGGAATTTAGAGCCATATTAGATTATTAATCCCTTTAATCTCAATTATTTTCTTAAAGTTTACTACACAACGTGCGGGACACGTTCGCGGTATCTATATTCATACACTCCTATATACAAATCTGAATGTATATCCTGTATGCCCCAAAATGTCCGTAACGGTTGTCAATGTGGCACCGCATAGCCGCTTTCGATCCGACCTGCTCGCCGCCAGCTGCTCCGCGAGTGCATCTCGCTTCCCAAACAGCTATTCATCACGTCCGCTTTCCCTTCCGTCGACAGCCGAACTTGGATCTGAATAGGTATGATGTCGAGTTGGTGGTTCTTGGCGGCGCAAGATGGGCTATGTGATAGCAGCAACTAATAGGGAGAAAGCGGTAGTGTAAAAGCCGAAAGGAGTTAAACATGCCGTTTGTTGTGGGACTGAAGCAAGACGCTACGCTCTTTATTCATGTATAAGCTTGTATTACACAAGTTCTCAGCGGGAAAAATTATTCTTCGCATGGACTGTAATAAGATTATCTTAAAAAAATGTGATAGCAATCCACCTATCAACAATGAAAATACATTTCGTGAATAATGTTTATAACTAGCGCTTTCACTTCTTGCATTGAAGAACATTCCGAAGTCACAATTACTATTTTCATAATTTCATTCCTTGTCAGATTATTTTCTTCAGAAGGCTATTTCTACATTTCTTCGTTAGCCTCATTCCAAAGGTAATGATTAGATTTTCACAAAAATCGAAGATGGAGAAAATCTCGGAAGTCATTTACCAACAAAACTGTTTGAATTCCACTGTTTCAAAATTAACGATTTTTTATGTCAATTTTTTATGTCTGAAAAAAAATCCTTCCTTCGGAGGGGGAGTAAAGCCGGCTGTCCCATGTTAGTAGATTTACTTGTATGTAAAAGTTCCTCAAGCCCAAGAATCTTCTGAGCTAAATTGAAATCGCCGGTTTCGTCGCCCAAGAAATACCTCCATTCTCCGCTAGTTGAACGGAGCGTAGCGAAATTTGCGTAGACAGACGGAAGAGCAGGCCTGATGGCCTGAGACTGGCCACGTAAAATAAGGCGTTCATTTAATTCAATTCAGTTCAAATGACAAACTTGGAAACTGATTTCTCTAAAACCACTCGCCAAATGCATGATTACCAACATTTGTCGTTCGCTCTTTTTAGTCCCGCAGATATCTCATTTCCCGCAGGTAAGTTGGCAACACGCTGAATCGAAGTGAGATCCGTCTGTGTTAACTCAGTTCACCTATTCGGCGAGACTGTGCTGCTCCAACGCGTACTAAATGCGACAATTTACCGACTAAGCTTTCCCTTTCTCCGAACACACGACGCAAAAACGAACAGTACTGATTTAAGTACAAGAAGGCTAGTTTCACAAACTTTAATACCCGATTCGAATGACAATAATTGATTTCGTTTTGCCAGATTCTTCCGGTATTTAACTTGATGGTGTTTGTTTGCAGCATTTGCTTTCCGTCTACTTCCTCGGAAGAAACCGTAGAAGTGATCGTTTTTTTCTTGTTTGAATTCACAACCATCACTTGTTTACTCAGTTCAGGTTAGTCAACTGGCAGTTCCTGGTCTGTGACATGCCAACTTTCCTCATTCTGCAACGATCACAAAAGCGCATCTTAGAATAATCTTCGTGGAATAAAAAAAAGACAAGATAGAAGCAAAATGACATGAATTGAGAACATCTTAAATTTCATTTCCAAAGTTTGAATAATGTAAGAGAGGGAAAACACCCACATCCTGTTTGTCTGAGCATTGCTTCTGCATTTCTAATAGGGTCACGTAAGTCAACAGGTCAGTCGAACCACGTCACTGAATTTAAGTTGCGTTTAGCAATCAACTTTTTTCTCTTGTCCCTTTTTTCTATTTTAAGATTTAATATTATTTTTGCTGTTCCGTTGGAAGTTGTGTGCTGTGAAGGAGAACATTTCGCTTACTTTCGTGTCGTCTGACATTGCACCTTGTATCTGCAAAGAGAGATGGAATTTGTTTGCCCATCTCGCCAGTCGTGTAAACACGACTGAGCGACAAATACACAAATATCACCGGCTCCGTGACATCTACCAGTAGGTTGCTCTCAGCATGTTGTAATTCGCCCGTTTTTAAACGAGGGACTCTTGCCTCTTGGAATGCCAAACTCCCATGCTCGTTCCAGCATTACTACTTATATGGGATAGAAAAAATCTCTTTTGAACATGCTTGTATTAATGGTCGGTGCAAGTTGTAAATAAAACCTAAACGACGTCCTGAAGGCTTCAGAAACTTCTCACATGCTTATAGCTCAGTGGTTCGCGTTCGTGATGTTTTTTTTGTGGCGACGACATGGGCCGTAATGAAAGCTAGAATTGAGGGACTTGCCATGAAGATGACGATGTTGCCGCGAAGCACCTTAGGCGGTGCACGGCGCCAACTGATGTCACTGCAGATTCGCTGTCTGGAAGAGAATTCTAGCAGCCGACTGCTCCGATCGATGGTTTTCCGAGGTTTCTCCGTTCAACCCCAGGCTTGTGCTGAAGCAGTACCGTGACAAATGGCTCACGGGCGCGATCTTTCCTTTCTCTTCCTTGTCCTATCCTCACCCCTTATTCACACATACACTCACATACAATTACATGTACTTGTACACTATATCATACGTCGAGACACCCATCGGGAGCTTAGAGCTTATCCCGGCTGACGCGATGCCTCGCTGGTGAGATACCTGGATGGGAAAACCCCACAGAGTACTTGGAATAACGCCGGATCTCATCACCCAGCTGGGAAGAACACCGCCATCTCCCGCGATAAAAAACAAGCACAATGCTTTTGGGACTATATCAGTTGAGGCGCCCGGATACACGAATCAATGAATCGGCTGGGGAGAAACGATAAATAAGGCGATGATGGCGTGTGAATTGACAACAATGACACAGCAGTCGTGGTGGAGTTTGCAGTTCATCGACGTTCGTCAGCACAGTCTCGATTTCGCGACGATGAAGTTAAAAGATCGACAAGAGGAGTCGATGGCGAGCGCGTGGAAGCGACGAGAGGAGTCGGTGGCGACTAACGTAGAAAGGATGTCTGTGTGAGCAGCAGAAGGTGCAATAAGTACTCGAGATAAATTGGCCGTGGCAGAATAAAAGGCGGCAGCTACGTGGCGAGGAAATAGTTGTGGAGATGACGCGGAAACAGAAAAGGCGGGGGCGATAGAAGCGGAGAACCTGTCGCGCAGTTGGTAGAATTGTGGCAATGGTTAAGGCAGAAGTGGTGGCGTCAACAACAGAACTAGTTTGCAGCAGCACTGCGGTGGATCTAATAACGAAGAAGATGAAACCATCGCGTCGGAATAATTCTGAGAGCAGGTAGGAGTGGCAACGTCATAATGCACCGCGACGGTGGATGTGGCAATGGATATGGAGACAGAGAACATCGCGGCGACACAAGAATTGTGACAATGGTTATGGTAGACGATGCGGCGGTGGCTGTGTAGGCGGAGTAGATGAAACCTTCGCAGCAGTAAATTTATGGCAATGATTATGGTAGATGTGGCAGCGTCAGAAATAGAACAACTACATAGTACCATCATCGCAGTGGAGATGATCGGGGAGAAGATGAACCCATCGTGGCGGTAGAATTGTGTCTATGGTTATGGTCGATGTGACGGAGGCACCGCGCCGGTGGATGTCACTACAGACAAAATGAAACTATCGCGGCTGTAGAATTGTGACTATGGTTATGGTAGATGTGACGTCAGTACTGCGATGGGGGATGTGACGACGGAGGAGACGAATCCATCGCGGCGGTAGAATTACGGCAAAGGTGACGTTAGATGTGGCAGCGGTAGCACTAGAGATGGCACCACCGCGTCGGGCGCAGCGGAGCGGGCCTTACGTAACGATCCGGAACGGGGACAGCGAGC